>JAQGAP010000331.1:0-40807 GCA_034697805.1 Orchesella bifasciata | reverse complement strand
CAACTCGTATATAAAATATAATAGTTCTTTTAAATCACGTCGTGCTTCCATAATAAGTTGGATGAATATTATGTGATGTTTAGATAATTGGATGATATGATTGTTATGGATGAAAAAGAGCATTCTTTGAACTTGAATGAACACATGTTGCTTTCCTCTTATTTTTTGGATAAGAAGAAACCCAATTTTAAATAGCTGAAAGTGACAGGACACCGTTTCATCTTCCTTTCCATCCAAAAAATTGGAAGAGACAGACAAAGCATGTATTATATAGCTCAAAAAGATTGCTCGCTTTGATTTGAGGTACATATTCTCTGGATACTAGCTTTCTGCCATGTAAAGAGCATTATTCGCTTTCAAGTGAAACCTTTCCTCTTGCTCGTGTCTTGCTCTGCAGGATAATTATATCAGAGAACCGGATTAGAGCTTACAACATGACTTATTATTACGAAGCTTTCTCAATCTTTGACAAGTCAAGTGGAGTTTGATTCACGCTATCATCAATAATATCACCTTATTACTATAATGAGCCGTGAGCGTGAAAAAATAAATCTTATTTGATATTTCTCAGGGCGCAAAAAATGTTCCATCGTCACACACGGGATGGGTGGCATGGTAGGTTGGTTTTTCATGCACCAGTATCCGGACGTCGTCGAAAATTTCATTTCCATTAGCAGCGCCCATCCTTTATCATTCATCCAGGAGATGACTTTAAATCGAGTTCCCAATCTTGGGTATGTACATACATAATTTTTCCGTAAATAAATACATACAAAACGGGCAGTGACATGCCAGATGAATATAAATACGAACTATGAACATGTATTCTTTTCTTTTCTTTAGCTGGTACTACTTTTGCCAGTTGCCGTATTTCCCGGAACGGGAAGTCATGAAGCAGGACTTGATAATTTTCGAGAGAATGTTCTCCAGACTGCTGAACAGCAAACGGGGTAATGTGACAAAGCAGGATATTGACGCATTCAAGTATACTTTCTCCAGACAGGGTAAGCAAGCAAAGTACAGGATGATGTTGATGATGATGATATCAGTGAAAAAAGTTATTATGCTCATCACATCCCATCATCATCGTTCTCATTCGATTCACTCCCTATTATAGAGGACTGGATAGGTCCGATAAACCATTTGAGAACATTAGTTCGTCTCATGAAACGTGGAAAGATGCCCATCAAAAAGGCGACTGTGCCAACCCTCTTTATTGTTGGGAATGCGGATCCCTACTACAGTCTTGAGATGATTTGTAAGTCATCAGAGTATGTGGAAAACTTTACGCTCAAGATTGTCGAGGGAGGCGGTCATTTTCTTCCTCAAGAGACGCCAAATTATATTAATAGTCTCATTTTGGACTTTCTCAAAAGTAAGTTTTTACCATCTATGCTAAATGTGTATGAGCTCTTTATGTCCATGTTTGTCCTTGTCTGTTATACAAGCAAAAAGGATATCTTTTATCTTTTTTGTATGTTAAATGAAGCTGGATCTGTTTCTCTCTCTAATTATCTTAAAACTTTCAACTGACCACCCTAAATAATACTCAATTTAGTGCCTGATGAGCCCCTCGTGTTTCAAGATGCCGAGACGGATAGCTCCCTGTTTCGGAAAATGATTGGGGCGGGGCGGACCGTCGTCCACTCTACTGTTAATTACGGAAATAATGTTAGTAAAAGAATTATAGGACAGAGTCCGCAAAACTATAAAATCATGTATTTTTAAACTCATTTGCGATACACATAATATATATTTTAATGCAAATTAGTAAGTTGTAAAAATTCCCACACGCATTTTATCTTTTTAGTTAATAAAGTTTTCATTTATTTAAATACATTTATTAAATCGTCGACATTATCGTAACATTGTGGTTTCGCTAGTCCAACTGACATCATCATTTGCTCCCATTCCGGCTTGCAGTGAACAAAAACAAGTGATTTTCCGGTTTTCTTGAGAGCATTAACGAGACTGCAGAGAGCACTCACCGAAGTGTAGTCCATACTTATCAAGTTTTGACAATCAAAGGCAATAACTTTGATATCTGGATATCTTAAAGCTAATTTATTTATCATGGTTCTGATCGCATCCACACTCGGAAAACAAAAGCCTTGCTCAGGCTTTATCAAATGATACACATTAGATTGAGTTGTTGTAGAGGGGGATATGAGACTAGCGTCCAACGGGAAATCGGCTGAGGAAGAGCGACTATGACTAGCCTTTCCAGTTCCATCCGTATTCCTCGTGCTCACAATGGACCATTCAACTTTCGGGCGAACGGGCCTTACTAGGTAGAGGGCTAGACTTGCTACCACTCCAACTAAAATCCCTATTTCCATCCCTAGTAAAAGTGACGTTAAGAATGTCACGATGGCTGTGAATACGTCCAATCCTGCATCATGAAAATCAAATAAAAATTTGTATAGTTTCCAATAACACTCGTTAGACTGGAAGTCTCAATTCTTTTCTGTGAAAAGAGCACAAAGGAGAGAAAAAATTGCCAATATCCCATTATTCAGAAGAAGCACACGGAGAAAAGGATCTGGTTGAAAGTCTAAAGGGAGCAAGATGGGAAACGAAAACGCGAGTCCTATGTAACTCCATCCAAAAATAGATGCAATAGCACTACAGATCAAAGGAGCAAACAGCTTTTACTACACAACATCTCAATATTTGCACTCACTGGATACTCTCCACATTGGTATAACACTCTGCCACTCTATCATCGGAAGCACGGCACAAAGGATCACTGCCGCTAGGCTTGCTTTGGGAATGTATTGGAACCAAGTTGTCAAGAAACTGAGAGCAAACAGGACCAACAATGCTGGGAAAACGAAGTCCAAATAAAAATGAAGCGTGGCTTAATAAAATCTTTATTGAGTTGAAATAAAATTGAAATATATATGAATCTAAGAAGGGTCCAATTAAACTGCTGAACCAGAAAGGAAGAGAAACGCTAAAAAATTTGTTTACCCGTGAAAATTCCTCCAAATTGACTTCTCACTCCACTCCCTTCGTTAATAGCAGATCTGGAAAAGGATCCTGCTGTAGGCATCGAGCTGAAGAATGAGCCTAAAATATGAGAAATGCCAAGAGTTATCATTTCTTGCGTGGCGTCAATTGTTTGCCCGCTCCCGAAGGCTTTTGCAATAGCAACGTTTTGAAGAATTGAAATGAGAGCTATTGTCAACGGTCCCGTGCGTAACTCTTTCAAAGTTTCCCAAAACGTCATTGTTCCATTATTTGGGGAGCCTTCTAATGCATCATTAAATGTAAAGCTGTCAAAGTTTTGCCCATCGTCTTGAATATGCTTTGGAAAGTCGGGGAGATCAAACTGGGGAGGTCCTACGGGAGGAAATCCGCTTTTTACTTTTCCTGTTAATGCGAATGGAGATCCTGGGAGAGTGGCTGCAAGGGCAGCTGCAGAAATTACCACGATAGCATTCCTCCCGATTGACAGGAACCAAAGGAGCTTACTCAAGAATGCTCCGGATCTTGTGGCAACTGAGGGCTTCACGTAATCCTTCAAGTTCTGTGAGAAGATTAAAAGATGTTTAGAATGAATTGAACCTGGATAGGATGTGTTCAATATTATGTTGACTCCAAGAATAGGTTAAGTTTACGAAACATATCGTTTGCAACTGACATCAAACCAAAATACAAGTGTATTTACAGAGTGAAACTGTGCAAACTATATTTTACAAAACGTGTGTTGAACTGGATCATCTTCCATACAAATTTTATATAAGGTGTTTCGCCAACCTTGAAAACCAAAAGAATAGCAACACACGTGATTCCGAGCAAGCTATCTCCCAACTGAGCCGTGGAGATGTTCTCAATCCCCTTTTTGCAATTATCCAAAAAGCCACTTCCTTTTGGTCCTGAAAGGCCTAGGAAACTTTTGAATTGAGACGAGCCAATTGTCAACGCTGCACCCCCTACAAATCCTATTGTGACAGGATCTGATATCAGACTGACAATGGCACCTGGAAATCCATGCATTGCATAATAAAAAGCGCACCTCCGAAATATTATTATATATTCAAATGTGTTTTATTGACAGTCCTTGGAAATCTATTTCAAATATCGTATTCCTTGTGGAATTGGAAACAAATGGAACGAACCCAGTTTCAAAAGGCCCATGAGAAATTGCAAGCATCCAGCATAAAATCCAACCAACACAACACATTGTGGGAAATCTTGGCCACATGTTTCAAACACGAGGAGCTCCATTACTGCAGTCGGCCCTATGGTCATTTGGCGACAGGAGCCAAGAAATAGGTAGACAAAGCAAGAAATGAAGGACGAGTACAAACCATACTGACAAAGAAACAAAATTCACATTAATAAAAGTTAAACATTAGATGTTTGCAACCTAAAATTAGAATTATGTACATACTTCAGGCGTCAATCCAGCTATATTTGCATACGCAATACTTTGGGGAATTGCAGTCAGGGCCACGGAAGTTCCAGCAATGGCATCGCATAATATATCTGTCTTGCGGTAGAGCGGAAGCCATTTGAGGATTGGCAATCTCTTTGTTAAGTACTTTTTGCAGGAGAATCCGTCATCATCATTATCAATACCACCAGCACCGGTGTAGTTTTGCGAGCTTTCATTTTGTGGCGAATGCGAATGCTGACGAGATGATCTTGAGATGGGCTTCTCTGAGATGCCAGTTGCTGAAGATGAAGAGGATGCGGATGGTGTCACAACAGCAACATCGGAAAGCGATGATTCCTGCGTTGTGTTAAGGTTAGGATCCATGTGATCTGATCCGATTCTGATCTCTATTGTTGACTTTTGGCTGTTATTCTGATAGAACCATGTATGTTACATGGTGGCTTACACATGACTGCAATCTGGCTTTCAGTTGACGTGCTACTATATAATAGTTTTCGGTAAGTATTGGATGAGTATCAGTCTCTGGGGATTGTTGACTGTGACTGCATTGCATGTATGATACATGTGTGAGAAGATCATCTTCGTGTAAAACAGCTTTACAAAAAATCTTGAGCTGACAGCAAGGTTGACTGCTGGAAGCTGGTGTCTAGTGTTGTTCTCTGGAGGCGTGTTTCAGAAATCCTATGACCGTGACAGACGAAATGCATTATCGTTACTATGTTTTGCTTACATACAAACATACATCTTATGGTTTTTTGTCTGTTTGGCAGTGCTAGCATGGAGAGCATGTGAGCATGTATTTTTTAACAGAATGTTTTATTCACGCACGCTAGTTCCAGATGAGGCTTACACTCATAGCTGTATCATAAAATGCTTTGGCTTTGGTTTTGTGCAACCATCATCAACTCATGATTTTGTCAGTTTGATTCACGAGAAGTTTTAAAATAATAAAAAAGCAAACTAAGTCTAACAAATGCAGCTGCTCATGGTCACGCAACCTTTTAGGTGTTGAGTTATAAGCAATTTTCGTATACTAAAAAACCTTTCAGTTGTGTTTATTTCATTTGTAAAGAAAGGATTTGGGTATGATTTCACCAGAACTACATGTCGGCTTTGGATTTGATGATGTGTGCACTATTGTGAACTAAATCATGTATTCATTTTTTGGCACTCATATTGTCTCTAATGCCATGTTTAGCAGAATGTTGGGAATGTATGACAAAGTTATATTTTCATGCAAAGTCATGTCATATTAAAGTTGACAGTGCAAAATAATTATGAGTATATACTTTTATGATGATCACCACAATACACTATGGTCATCGCAATAACAAAAAAATCATTATATCACAAAATTCCATTCATTAAAAAGTAATACCACGTTGTCCTCTTCTGTCAACTTTTATTTTTGGAACTTTTAGCAAATGGGCAAATTGACAAAGAACAGGATATTCATTTCCACAATGGTATCAAACGCGAGGAAGCAGATATATAGGACAAATGCTAAAACTGCCATTTTCTTATCAATCTTATACCCATTCTTCACCAGCATCCCATACATGACCACCAGGGACACAATCAACATCCCCGTATTGTACTCCAAAGCTAACGAGCTGATTTCCGCATAGTTATTTCTCAAGTTGATATTAAGCAAGCCCTTGATCAGCCAAGGGACTCCGAGGCAAACTAAAATGTTGAAAGTATTTGATCCGACTGCACCACTCACAGCCATTGTCCCCAGGCCTTTCTTTGCCACGATGACGGAAGAGACAGCTTCCGGAACGCTTGTTCCAGCGGCAATAATGGAAACTCCAAAGACAGTATCAGGGACACGAAATGTGTGGGCTAGAATTAGAACAAAAGAAGTTTGAAAAGTAAAAAGCAATTTCCTAATTGCAGTTACTTCATTTACCGACGATTGTCATCATCCAAGTTGCCACGTAAGAGAGAAGTGCAATCCAAATGGAAGACATGATGAATGTGAGTGCATAGTAACGACTCATACTCTTCCGTCGACAGTCTGGTATTGTCAGGGTCGTTACTGCTCGAATGGGCCAGCTAACTATCCACGCAAACCAGTCAAGAGCCTTGGAAGTTTTTGGAGTCTCCATTGGTTTGAGGTAATCTTTATCTATGAAATTTTAAAATGAAAGTTTACTTGAATTTAAAGGATTTGGAAAGGATTTGTGGGGAGAGTTTACCATCTCCTATTGTGAAGGCGAGCCCTTTGGATATAGTAACAATGGTTGTGCTTGAAGCACTGTTGTTGTTATCAGCATTCCCAAGAATTCTACTTTTTCTCCTTTGCTTCACACGATACTTTCTCCGTCTCCCGCTGAAGGAGAAAGAGGGCTCCCAGCGGATAAGGGATTCAGTCAAGGCATGCAATTTGGCATCATGGTACATTCCTATGAAGCCGGAATACATAAGCATATCATGTAACGCGGTAATCTCATCAATCATTTCCCAAAACCAAATGTTTTTTTCTCCTTCAAATGTGATTGTGTGGAATTGTGGAATGCAATCTGTTTATTCCATATTTGAGCTACTGATCCTCACCCAGAATATATAATCCGTAGAGAGCCAACAGTGTGGCACTCTCATACAGGTAGATTTTTTCATCAAGCAGGATCACAAATAATGCGATGACTGATATTGCGTAGAAAAACACATCCCTTGTGACAGGCCACCAATCCAATATTACCACCTGAATAATATATGTGTGCAATTTCTATAAAAAATTGGATTCCAGGAATAATAAATTTTCTGGTTGAAACGAAATGCAAAAAATCAACAGGTTTTACTTTACTACACCCAAATCCAATGAATGCACAAACAGCCAAATGATTGAAGACAGCGGATCCAACCACTGTCCCAACTCCAATGTCGCCTCGCATGATGAACGTGCCAACGATGCTAGTAAAAAGCTCCGGGGATGAGGTGGCAATCCCCATTACTACAAGAGTATAACATGTGGTTTACTTAGGTGGTAAAACACACGTAGGAGGTACTTAAGCAAGTCGTTAGCCCCTTATTACATAAGGCAGAGTTGAACAAACCTTACCCGTAGCTCCAGCAATATCGCTTTCCATTTTGAGATCTAAAGAAAAGATTATTGGAGAACCGAATCATTTCAATATTCAGGATTACATATATATATGAACATTATTAGTGTACCTTTGCTAAGCCGTTCCACGGATGGAACGAAATAATCCCCACAAACGATGGCAAATGCATAGAAAACATAGAAACAGATCAAGCAATGGATCACTATGAAGCCTTGTCGTCGCTGCTTGGCTGTGAACAAGTCCGGAGGAAACTCATCTATAAAGGAAGGTGTGCAGTTGCTTCCTGGCAGATCCACTTCCACAGCTTCCTGGAAAACTCGCTCGAACTCACTTTCCGTTGTAGTAATATCTGGAGTGAAGATATGAAGCTCAGAATTCCTCCAGGATATGCTTATGATTGCTTAGGAAGAAATTTGATTCTACTTCGGAGAATAATTCTTTTAAGGTGCAGCTTAATTTTTAATGCTGTTTACCTGAGTCGTTGCGAGAATCTGTGAAATTTCCCACGCTTGAATTATTGCTCTGCCACCCGTTATCAAATTTGTCGGGTTCTGGATTCAACTCTTGGGTTAGAGTGTATTTAGAGTAGAATATGAGAATGTAAAAAAAAGAGATGGAAATCATGTTCTTAGAAAATGTTAGTAAAAGCGATGAAAATTTCTATCGAAGGTAACATTCCTGAAACTGAAAAAAGTCGGAAAATGCCACGTTCTGGGGGGAAACGAATTCAACCAGGATCACTGCTAGATTCAAAAGAGCTTAGAGAAGCTTCAAAGGAAACGATTTGCGCCATTCGTATTATCCCACAGTTGTCGACGTCTATCTGAGCGAAAATTTGGTTTTGCACCGGGTGTAAATTAGTTTGTAATTAATTGGGTATTTAATTTGCATCTCATATCGTTTAGGAAATGGGCATCAAAAGCTTTTGTTTCTACTACGCATTACAAAATGTATGTTTTAAATGGGACACGAAGCGGATATGGTACAGACTTGTGCTTTACGCATCACCTGAATCCCTCTTAAATCGTCATAAACATTTCCGGAACTTAATTTATATTTTATTCATGTTTCCCGTTCATCCGACAAAATAAACCAACCCATTACACATTTATTGCTTTTAATTCTCAGTTAAATGGATGAACCAAGGGCAATCATTTGTGTTGTATTATGAATCGTCCAACATGATACTAGTCCAGTTGTGCACAGCAGTCAAATAAGTTACAGTACATTTGATAAATGCGGATGTCTGCAACATATCAAATTTTTTAGACAGAAAAAAAACATGGATGAAACCAGATGAAACCTGGGAAGAGTAATGTGAAAATGTATAATATGATGGAAATGATCGTGTAAGTAAATACATCATTTCAATTTATTTTGGTAATTGTACACATATAATTCATTGTAATCATCATGTCCCACTGCCTATGATAACAAGGCGATTATTACATAAGAACTTAATGTGGCAGGGATGTGTGTGGCCATTATGGCAGAATGAGTTATTATGTGTTTTGGTTTCATAACTCATTGGGACATCTCGCCCGAGGGTGATCGAGCGTTACGTAATTTTAATATAGATTTCTTATTGATCATGGTTTTGTCTAGGATATTTGCAATACTCGTTGATGTACTAACTTCCTATAATGTCTGATTAGATAAGAACTGTAATAAAAAAATTGAAGGAGAAAAACAATGCGAAAACAAAGATTCAGCCTAAGGCTTGTTAAGTAACTATATATTAAATAAGCACGAATCTAGCGAAACCAGTTTTGAGGCCTATAAAATTGAGCTTAAATCTACGATTGAGGATGGGAGACACACCTTTCTATGATTCCAGTGTGTCAACAGGAATGTTGCACGAATGTTACCGGAGGTTAACATCTCTTAAACCCAATCCAGTTTATTCGATAAGTAACGTAACGCAGCAGTTGAGAAGACGGTTCCATAATTTGGGTAGGATGGTCAGCAGGTTAGATAAGTCGAAGGGAAAATCTATTAAAACAAAAATGCTCACTTGGAAAAGCCTCAGTCTCCAATTCATACGCAACAACAGACAAGCTGCCAATAACGCATCATGTCTGCTCAAGAAAGTATCCCGGTTTGGCTAGATTGTGATCCCGGACATGATGACGCCTTTGCCATTTTGCTGGCAGCTTACTCCCCGAGAATTCGACTTCTCGGAATTTCCATTGTCCACGGAAATGACACGGCGGAGCATTGTACACAAAATGCTTTGCGTGTCCTTTGGGCATGTGGGGTGAAAGGAATTCCTGTCTATAAGGGGATTCAGAGACCACTCCTGAGGGAACCCAAGTATTGTCCAGAAATTCATGGAATACCAGGTTTGTCTTGTGGGTGTGTGGGTAGAAGGGGGCATGAACTCTGAAAACAACATCATTTATAGGTTTTTACTTAATTTTTATGATATTTTATGATAGGAGAGGATGGTGTGGCTGGAATGTGTGGCTATCATTTTCCAGACGACATAATTTTCAATGATCCAAACTACAAAGTTGAGGACACGCACGGAGTTCTTGCAATGGTTACGGCGATTCAAACTCATCCCAAGAAGGTTACCGTTGTGCTTACAGGAGCCCAAACCAATTTTGCAGTTGCCCTTAGGATGTTCCCAGAAATGAAAGAAAATATAGAAAAAGTTGTTTTCATGGGAGGTGCAATGGGACTAGGTAATATGGGAACCACAGCAGAATTTAACATTCAAGTCGATCCTGACGCAACTTCAATTATTTTAAAATCTGGTAAGTCATTGCGACAAACAAATGGGTTCTTATTTTCTTCCATAAAAACTAATTAAATGAGAAAATAATTCCACTCATTGATTTGATTCTTCAGGACTTCAGCTTGTAATGATCCCCCTCGAGGTTACTCACAAAGTCCTTGTAAGAAATAACATTTTGGAAAAGATGGCAAATATCGACAATGAGCAGCTTTCCGTTCATGAGTATACCAATGGACATGGGATTACCAACAACACCAACCAAGAAAAGTTACCCCATCGCCATGTGGAGTACAAAGAACTCTTTTCTGCAATCGAACGAAGCAAACGAATACTGAATGGGAATGGAATCCACGAGCCTGCTGAGCCCATCCAGTTCTCCTCTCCGTTTGCTGAATGTTGTCATCAACTCCTCGCATTTTTCCAGACAGCTTACTCTAGGGAATTCGGATTTGAGTCGCCTCCGCTCCATGACCCATGCACGATTTTCTACCTGACTCATCCAGACTTCTTTCACACCTTGTCGCTTCATGTGGATGTCGAGACGGATAGTGAAAAATGCCTTGGGAGGACCCTTTGTGACGTTAACTATCTGAGAAAGCAAAAACCCAATGTGTTGGTTTGCACGGATATAAATGTCGAAATGTTCTGGAAAAATATGTTGCATTGTGTTCAACTCGCGTCAAAATGTAGCCCAATGAATAAGTAATTATTATTTTTATTTTATTTTAGATTTTAAACTTATAACATTAACTTCTAGTATGAATATGAATGCATGAAAAATCATAATAAATGGCGAAGGATTTTGACCTAACGCGTAGTTAGTATAAAACTTGTATGATATGATTTACTGCACGATATCGCGCTACACTGCTTATCATGCGGAGGTAAGAAATGCTAACTTTTATCATGTATTTTGATATAAAATCCAATACTATCATGGATTCAGTGCTGGTCCTCTCCAACCTGTGGATAGCTCTCCAGGAAAATGTTGTTATTTGGAGGTGAATCCACTCGGCCAAAAGGAACCATAGAACATTGCTAAGAATCTGGTTGAATGAACAATGTTACGCAGTAGATTAAAAGGCATCAAACGAGTTTCCAATACGTTGCACTTATTTACGCATTGCAATTTTTTGTACCTTGTAAAGAACTGGAAAGTAACTGGTCTGCTTGCACCTTTGTTGATCATTATGAATGTGTATCAACGTAGCCCACACTAGTCCCCGAAAGAAGAATTCAGATTCTACCTTGTAAACCTCTGAATACACAAGGAAGACTATTGCAGGCCATTTTGTGTGGTGAATCAACAACTCTAATTCAGATCGCTTCTTCTGGAATTGGAATTCCTCTTCGTTATCCATTCTCAAAGATGTGACCTTTTCAACTACTAATATTGATGCTATTAATTAGTCCCAAGCATGAATGCATCCTACGAAAGAAAAAGCGAGCAACAAACAATTTGTATTGATTTTCATAATATTTTGGTAATAAGAGCTTGTGGTCTTTTATTTGTGTATTTAGGCATCCAGTGGTTTTTGTAAAAAGGTTCATGAACTGGAAGGAACATTTCGCAAGTCAAATTTTCCTTTAGTTTAGTAGATGTAGCAACTACATTCGTACATCTTGTCTTTGCATAAGGCATGATACGCATGTATTAGCAAAACCCATAAAAAGTTTACGTGCCAAACATTTACGCATAAAAGTCACAAGTGCATTTGAAAGTTATTCATTAGACAATTTTAACACTAATAATTCCTTTGCTAGTGTTGATTTACTACTGTCCCAATTATCATATCACAAACTCGATACAAAAGCGACGGAGTTTCCAATACTTTAGGTACAGGATATACGCTGCTACTGACACATAGCTTTGGGCAAGCTATGAATATGCGTACCTATACATAACATAAAGTAATACGCAACGTAAAATCTTATGAAGATGAACGCTTTGCAGCATGTCAAGTTTTATAAAACGGCTGTCTGGCATTTGTTTCTTCTTCATGATGAAGAGGAATGAATACATAGAGATAAACATATATACCGCTTCACTTTCTAGTTTTCATATAAGCTGTGGCGTACCATAAGTAAGGATTTGTATGTGTTATAATAATATGATTTTTAAAGCACGCACGCATGTAATCTGTTAATCACGGTCGAATGGCTATTTTTTGCATGCACTTTTTTTTGGAAACCAAAATATTCGCTTTAAATACCCATCAGCTCGCCTTCTTTAGAGATCCCCAGAGAAATATTTGTAGCAGTTTGAAACAGAAGCTTCAGAAGACGCTTTGGGGAGAACTAGCGATCACTTACATAATTGCCAATGTTTGCATGCAATGTGGTGAAGCAACTCTATATGCATTTTTGCATTTAATTGAACCGTATATCTGTTCAAAACCTAGTTAATTTAAATTAAAAGTAGTTTTAGAAGAACGCTTGATATTAAAAGAGTTGAAGTGCGTAGTTTTATTCAATTTTATTCAAATACTTGTTTATAAAGGGCATTCATTGGTTTGTGGTCGTGTCATTTAGCTCAGGATCATCTTTTTTGTTCCATACTATTTGTCCATGGTGCACGATATATACAGTTATGGGCATCTTGTATCCGGCAATTGATGTGCACATGCAAAAGTTATTTTAGCAAGAGAACTTCCTTTTTAGGATACAACTTTACTCACCGCAAGCCTAACTTCACGTGCTGATTACTTTAAAAATGAAAGCGCATTGTGCAGTAGTAAAACGTGGCTTAGTTGTTTATTACGTTGTAGTGCATATGCTAAATGATAATTTATAAATAAAATTAACTCAAAGAATTTTCCTTATACTTATTTATGCATGTGTCGTTTTGTTCATCTTCTTGTGCAATTGAATATCCGCGTTGTTCCCAAGTCATTCGCATCATAATATGCCATGCTCATCAGCGAACAGCTAATCCAATAGCAATATGTATATGTGACGATGTTTACCTGTGAACCTTGTGAACAAATGCCGTTAGTTTATCATTAGAAAGGAGTACCTACATTCAGCAAATGACTCATTCGCATATTTTTTCATTGAATTCCGTTCTACAACATAAACAAACGAGTGATGATGATTCATTATCAGACCACTGACCAGTTCTGCGTAAAGAAGTACCACAATAGTCGGATTCTTTCTCATATAAACAAAATTTGCAACAAGCATGCGCAGCAGAAAAGAAGTGAAGGTATCGTATAGAATAAAACAAGTATAATATGTAGACATGCGGCATTTGCTGATGTTCTAAACATTTTTGCATCAGCCCTTTGCTTCTCGTTTAACCTCATGTCCTTCTTGGTTAGTGTCAGGACTTCCAAGCGTAATTCTAATGAAAATATCTTCATGTGTTTAAATAATACATACTTTATTTGTACGTGCAATACTTTGTATGCCTTATAAATTATAAATGATTATACCGCAAAATCCAAAGCAATGAAAATGAATAATAATAAACCTAACACAATGAACAACTTGATGTCAACCGGGTGTGACAGCAATGGTAATTCGCAACAGTTGCCTTCGACCTTGCCATTACCAAACAGTGGAGATCCTCCTGATCCTCACACAACTAAAAATTATAGTCCCAAAGAAAACATTCGTGTCACACGTTCAGATCCTCTTACAACCACATCATCGTCATCAATCAAGCAAAGCCAGCTATTAAAAAAGCGTGCCAGTCAACACCAATCCCAACAACAACAGCATCCCCCATCCAGAGAGCGTCGTGCTCGCTGGCTTCGTGACAAGATGTCCATGAACAGACCTTACGACGCTGACAATGACCCGGGGCGATATAATAATGGGTATGATCAATCCCAGAAAAAAACGAATAGCAAATGGCAGCAACAGCCACATTTCAACGGGACGAAAGCAGACTCTGGATTTCATGATCAATCATCACAGTCTCCTTTATCATCTCGTCAAACGAGAAGTCGAGGAGGAAAATACAACTCTTTCGATAATCCCTACTATCAAAATCCATATTTTAGCGAGGACGAGTCGAAAGGATCCAGGTTTCATGCTGGCTTTGACCCGTACAATTTCAGGTATTATAAAAAAATTCTGATGAGAAAGATTTATAAAATTAACCCCATATATTCCCACTTGTTGACGGGGGCTACGCATGTTGTACGCATTTTGACGTGGAACGTTTTATCTCACAAAAAATGAGGTGACAAGTGGCTGACTCGAGGATGACATGAGCCAAAAAAAATCTTTTAATTTTTGTGCAATGCAATGTAAATGCTGAAGGTAATGTAACGGAAGCCAAGAGAAGCGTACTATTGGTTACGCTCTGCACATTATTATGAATTTGCATGTAGGCACATGAGAAATGCATACAAGTTTATAAGTGTCTTGTGAAAAGTTGTAAAATTCTATTTTTGTGACAATCCGTGAAAAGAGATGCTTTGCCGATCCAACTTGATTCAGTAGGCAGCAGCTTCACTGGCTTTTAGCAAATCCTGTTCATATGGACTGATATATGTGTTTTCTAAATGAATATATTGGTAGTTTCACAACGCATAAATCCACTAGTTAATATTTGTATCACTCTTTTTTCTTGACATGTGGAAACATGTGGAGTACATATTCCACCCGTCTGCTTTGATTTTCTCTCGAAAGTCTCAACATAATTTTTGCATAGGATCGCATCGCGTGTTATGTTAGTAATGTTGGTTGTGATTTTTGTGTTTTTTAATATCAAGAGAACAACGATCTTGGAATCAGGCTCGACGAAGAAGCTCAGATTTGAGCAGACAACGTCTCCGAGCCGGCCTATCTCTTCCTGTTCAAGTTTTTGGTGGTGCAATAGGTGACTACGTAGAAAACGTTGGGGATCACCCTCATCATCATCATCGCAACTACTTAGGAAGCCAATCTGTTGGTGGCGGCGATGATGATGACGAGGATGGAGGAGACGAAGTCGTAGAAGAAGAGGACCAGGGCGATAAGAGCAAGACACAACAACATTTGTACTTGTCACGTCAAACCCGACTCCCGTACCCTCACTATCTCCGAAACCAGACTGGGAATGCTATTGGGCACACTCATAGGAGTCGAAGTCAAAGCCCGTGTAGCATCACCAGTGAAAGTGCAGAGAGTCAAGTAAGTTGATAGTTGATTTTGACACAAAAATATAAACATGACAGTTTTTTACGCTAAACTGAAATTGAAAAATATAATATCATTTGATATGATAGGGTGATTGTGAAAAAGCACTGGATCCTCCAAGGCTATCTATTCCTCATGGGGGAGCGGGTGCTGCTGGTGGTAACAGTGGTGGTGCAGCCTTGTTAGGGGTGGGAGGTGGCGGCCTTATTGGAGGAGGATATTCCAATAACGGCCGCAAGCTTTCAGTTCTTTTCTCCTCACATGATGCTTGGAATGAAGAGCATATTGTGCAAAGTTTTAAGGACCTGAATAACCCCACAGCGACCTCCGTTTTTGAGGCAGCTTGGTCAGGAAATTTGTCAGGGTTGACGGAGATATTGGATGATGAGGAAAATCTGAACAGGTTGAGGGAGGATGGATTTAGAGATAACGAGGGAAGAACACCACTTCACTTGGCCAGTATTTGTGGCCATGTTCCGTGTGTGGAACTGTTACTTGCCAAAGGTAAGTGGATGAAAATCTGTTTGATTTGTTGGTGTGTATGAAATATGAGAAATTTTTATTGCCATGTTTTACAAATTATGACAGGGGCGGAAGTGAATTCATGTGACAGCAACGAGAAGGCAACTCCACTTTCTTGTGCTGCATCATGCGGGAGTGTAGCTGTGCTCCAAGTGTTGTTGGCTCATGGTGCGGATGTGAACGCTGGTTATGAGCATGGGAAAACCGCACTCCATTGGGCTATACAAGCTGGATCTGTGGATTGTGCTAAGAAACTTTTGGTATGCGATCTTACTTGAAATAATAATTTTCTTCGGGATGAACTCATCTTCTGGTTATATCAGTGGATTTTGCAAATCAAATTGTGATTCTCATGGTTTTACAAGCTTGTAAAGTGCTTTTCCACAATTTATGAGTCGTTTGTTTTCTGAGTAAAACATTGGAATAAACGGTAAAAACTAGGGTTTTATTATGTGTATAGGATGCTGGTGCAAAGCAGAACCCACCTCAGATTTATAGTGAGAATCCGTTACACATTGCATCTGCCTTGGGAGATCCGGTGTGTCTTCAGTTACTACTTGATCATGATGCTGATGTCAATCTTTGCAAAGTAAATGAAAAGAAACAGATATTATCAACATTCCATTGCTAATGCGCCATAAAATAATCTCTCTTTTTTTCGAAGAAGAATGAATCATTGTAGTTTTCTTTATGAGAGTTCATGTCATGCCTGATTTTGATGGAACAATTTTAGGGCAGCAACAGAAGCACAGCGTTACATTTGGCCGCAGAGGAAGGAAGTGCCGAGTGTATTCGATTGCTTTTGAAAGCTGGAGCTTCTCACTCTGCAAAAGACATTCGAGGTCATACTGGTAAGTTAGGTTAAGTGGAGGAGTAACCTCAATAATAGTTTAGGAAAAATACTGCAACGTAAAAGAAACAGGTCCTGAAGATTTTTTTAAAACTTTTGAAGCTTTGCATGTTGCTGCGACGTGTGATGCAGATGCTGTCATAGCTCTACTCAAAGCTGGAGCTGATCCCGTAAGACAAAAATCATAAAGAAACATGTTTATCAGTACGCAAAAAACTTATCTGACATAATGTTTTACGTGGTTTTACTATAGAATGCTGTCGATGCGAACGGACGGAACCCTCTTCACTGTTCAGTAGCTAGAGGTAGAGCCACATTCCATTTTTCATATATATTTTTTCCCGTTGTGATTATAAATCTGTCAGCAATGCACCTGAAACATTTTTCCTGGTGAAATGTTTGAAAAGTTTAAATAAATCTGGGTAATACAGTGTTGTTTGTTTCTCAAATGGAATGGGATGCATATAAATGAGAAATGGACTTCAAAAATAAAAATTGTTTCTTGAAAACGAAAACGATGTCATGTCAAGTTGCTGACAGAAAGGAATTTGACAAGATGGAAACTGAGCATCGCACGAGAAAATGACTCATGATCAGTTGATCATGTTGAATGATGGAGTGTTTATGTAATATATTGTAATTCCCTTTCCTTTTTAATCTTTCCTTGGCAAGGCTCAAGGGCAGCTGAATGTGTGCGGTTGCTTGTGGAAAGTGGAGCGGATATCGATGCCCAGGATAATTACGGCTACACGCCCTTACATCTCAGCGCGGTGAACGAGAGCTCACAATGTGCAAAAATTCTGTTGCATCATGGGAGTGATGTGACGCTCAAGCAAGTGACTTTTATCTGGCTTTCTGCTCTCTCCTTCCTTTGTTTGTTTTTACAGGTCGTTCCAATGGGAATTATGCATTTTTCTACAATTTTTTTATATTTCTGTTTATCTTCACGTTGCCAGAACAAACGCTGGGACAAATGCACTCTCCTTGCTGGTTCGTCGCATCCCTGACGTTATGCGGTATTTGGTCGACAGGCTTGACTCTGCTGTTACAATCCATGACCACGATCCTGGTGATCCGGATTGCGAAGTCAGATTGGATTTCAGGTTGACAATAATATATGCTCAACAGATAAAAACTTGGAGTTATTTTACAAGACAAATTGGCAATGAATGATGAAAAATAATCCCTTGTTATGTGGAAAAAATGTACAGAGCAATCGTGCCAAATTGTGAGAGAAGATTGAGTGGTAAAGGCAAGAACAACAATCAAGATGTCACATCTTCAACAGGGGGAGGTAGCAGCGGAGGTGGTGGAGGTGGAGGAGGGAAAAACAACTATTTCCAAAAGCCACACAAAGAAACAGAGTTTTTGACATGCTTGCTTGCAGCAGGAAATAAAAAGATTTTGGCACATCCGCTCAGCGAAGCTTTCCTAACCTTAAAATGGATGCGGGTTCGAAAGTTTTTCTGGGCTTCGCTTCTCTTCCAAATTGCGCTGGTGGCGCTTTTCACCATTTACGTTGTGGAGGTGTATCTCATTCGATGTCCATATAGGAGACCGGGAACGTCAGAGCCTTTCCAATATAATTTAGACCAAGGTCGTAGTGACATTCATGAATATGTACCAGATGAACCACCTCCACTCCCATCTGGTTCAAACGGGAGCTTGGGGAAGCCTTCGGGAGCACTTCCCAACAATACACAGCCCACATTGCAATTAATCAAGCCAAATTCTCATAACCTCACAAAGCGAGATGCAGATATTTCATTCTCCTGGTTCGGATTTGTACCCTTGAAGAAGAAAAAGAAACAATCAGGCTCAAATAAAATGAAGCTAGATCCCCGAAACGCGTATGCAGGCCCACAGCCTCAAACAACTACAAAGCGACCTAGAGGTCGTGGAAACAACATCATAACACCACCACCAGGCTATCATCTTGTCCCAGAGCTTCCTACAACAGCCGAACCCGAAGAGGAATCCTCAGCAAGAATGGAACCCATCCAATGTCACTTTACCCCAACATTACAAGTCATTTGGATTTTGTTGGTTGTATTCTGTAGTCTCATGGCCATCAAAGAGATATTCCAGCTTGTACAGTCACCATTGTCGTATGTGGTGAGCAGTGAGAACTGGGGCCAGTGGTTACTCATCTCAAGCGTCGTAATCACGGCTTGGAGTTCCCCAGAACTACAATTTCAGCTACAATACTGGCAATACCCAGCTGCTGCGGTACACAAAAAGATCATAATGAATGGATGTTGATTTGAATTAAGTAAAAGTCTATTGGGCAACTAATTTTCATTTCAGTGTGGCATCTTTCTCGCTTGGGGCTTGATGTTGCTTCAAGTTGGACGGTTTCCTGCACTTGGCCTTTATGTACAGATGCTTGGAAAGGTAAATAAAAGTGAAATGAGAGCACCATTTGACATGGTTTTTTGATCCGAGAAATCTCTTTTAATCGCGTTGTATATTATCCACAAGCTCTTGGCCTTTATAACCAGGAAATATGTATGTACATGTGTTATTTTTAGGTTGCTGCCAACTTTGGGTTGTTTATCTTAGCCTATGCCTGCCTTTTGATTGCCTTCGCTTTAGCGTTCTGCGTTCTCTTTCCCGAGGTAAAATATTATATAGCGAACATAACAGTTTACGTAATCCTTTGCATGACAAGCCAAACCGAGCATAATATGGTGGTATTTACGCATGAAAAATTTGACATTTCTGTGTTGACACGTAGCATCCACCGTACTCGTCAGTGGCCCTGTCAATCCTTAAAGTGTTTACGATGATGGTAGGGGAAGTTGATTATGAGGATTTGTTTTACAGTCCGATGCGTGTGGAAGATCCGATTTTGTTTCCTGTGACGTGAGTAAATGAATTAGCTGCTTTGAATACATATTATAATAGGATGACTTGCTTTAATTTTGTTTGCCTTTCTTTTGAATAAACAGGGCACACTTGCTGTATGGTGCTTTCGTCGTGATAATTACAATTATTTTGATGAATTTACTTGTTGGGCTAGCCGTCCACGATATTCAGGTTTTCAGACTTACCTATAACGCCAAAATTTGTTAAGAGTACGAGTTCTAGGACTGTTCTTCATTTTAAAATTATCAGGGTCTTCAGAAAGGAGCAAAGTTGAATCGTCTGTCACGTCAAACAGCCTTGATATCGCGACTGGAATCCTTCATCTTTTCGAAGCGTCTTCAGCTTGTATTGCCGAACTCTGTGGGTTCTCTCTTGCAAAGAAGTGCCTTGCTCGTGCCTTCAGCCTACAAGTATGAATCCTGCAAGCATTCCTTTAACCGTTTCTAATTCTAAGCATCTCAATATTTCCCCATTTCTTTTTCAGTTGGTCATACTACTTTCGTCCAAACGATCCCCGTGACAAGCGTCTTCCCAAAGATATCAAACTTGCGGCACTCCGCTTGGCAGCTTCTCGTCACTCTTCCAGCAAGAAATCTCATGGCCATAGTCATCATATGCAACACGCTGACAACAACACACGTCCGGTATCCAGCGTAAGCCATCACAACAGCGTCCTGATACAACATCCAGAAATAGCTGTGAGAAGAATAGAACAGCGGCTGGATCACCTTCAAACACAGTTGGACAAGGCCATGAAAAAAATGAACGGCCAAATGGATGCCGTGTTAACACTGCTGCGAGAGCAGAGACCGCAACAACGGAAGGAAAGTGATAATGATAACGTGTTTCTCGAAGGCTATGCCCAAGGAAAGAGTCCTTCTGCGAGTCCCAGTCCGAGTGTGGGTTTCAAGAAGCCCTCGTTTTCCACATCTCCAGCAATAATTAAGGATGCAAGTTGTGAGAAAGGATGAAATGATGATAAAGTGTAATTTTTTATTTATTTAATGATACAATAACCTTAGTAAGATATGTATACTGGTGTACTATTAATTTAATAAAAATTTGTCCTTATAAAATCATTATATTGTGCATTTTGTGGCATCGTGCCATTAATATTTGTGCGAAATAAAACACGAAGCGATATTGTTTGTATGTCAAAATAGTTTTTCAGGATAATTTTTTTATGTACTGGATAGTAGGTTGACAAGCTTGTAAAGCAAATATGTGATGAGTCAAAAGCCAAAAGTTAAGGAAAATGTTGAGGTTTGGTTGGGGCAACGTGAGAACGTAATATGACTAATTGTAAAATTTGTTTCACTACATGTAATTTGTTTTCATAAATTTACATTTCGTAGAATACATACTACTACAACGTCAACAACCGCATAAATTCTTAAGCAAATCCAAAAGCCACTCTTGTAATTTCAACTACAAAATAAAAGTTGCAGTGCAAGCCACAGACATCCGGTTTCGATATAATATGCGATTTGCTTTCATTACATTCAATACATCCTTCTGTATTTGATAAGCCTGTTCGTGATTATTTCTTAGCATTTACTCAATTTGCATTAATGTAGGCAAGTGAAAACAAAATTTTCTCTTTAGAGCATGAATCAGTCAAAAGGTGTAAACTGTAATGTATAAATTTTAAGCTCAGTTTTTAAAAAACGATTGAAATAATAATGGAACTCAGTACACACACCAGAAATGTCCATTCTTACTTCAATCGACAATCCATTTACGAGTGGTTTGGCACTGGCGTCCAAGAATTTCCCCTGCATGAGTATGAGGGAATTGAAGTAATTGAAATCATTTCTGGAATGAAACACAGCGACCCAGTGGACACCGAAACCGAAGAGCAAATTCTACACGCTAAATTATTGAAAGCTGCAATTACGGGAGTAGACTCTGAGTATCGAGTCAGTTCTTCTGTTCAATCACTGCAGAATGTTATCAACAGATTGGATGATCAACAAGGGGCATCTCCCCTTCATTATGCTTCCTTAATGGGGAATTATAATATTGTCATATTTCTTCTTGATAATGGTAACATTCACCTTACCTGATAATGTACCATACTTAGGTATGTATATTGTTCTTTAGTTTTTCAGTATACTCAATTATATATTCTACTACTTTAAAATCCAGGAGCCGATGCAAATATCTGGGATAGAAACAACAAAGTAACACCCCTAATGTCCGCCGCCGCATTTGGACATTTAGAAATTGTGCGAGCGCTTGTGGAAGATGATGCTAATATTAATGCTGGACTCGACACAGAAAGCTCTGCACTTCTTTGGGCTGCCCGAAAGGGCCACACAGAAGTAGTCGAATATTTACTGAAGCAAAATGCGAGTCAAAATTCGGCTGTGATGTATTCAGAGACACCAATTCACGCCGCTGTGCTGGGTGGATACACAGACATTTTGGAATTGCTTATTGATGCAAAAGGGAAACCTGACCTTAGCATGGATTTAAAAAACAAAATCACTCCGTTGCATATTGCGGCTTCGGGTGAATACTCAAACTCATTG
The DNA here is from genome assembly GCA_034697805.1 of Orchesella bifasciata. Lineage (NCBI taxonomy): Eukaryota > Metazoa > Arthropoda > Collembola > Entomobryomorpha > Orchesellidae > Orchesella > Orchesella bifasciata. The sequence continues at coordinate 18,690 of JAQGAP010000331.1, read as the reverse complement.
AAGTGCTGTAAGTTGCTGCTGCAAGAGGGTAAAGTTCGCGTGAATGCTGTTACTTCGCGAGGTCAAACTCCTTTACATTTAGCGGGGACATCCTTTGACCCGTGCGTTGTCAAGCTGTTGATTTCCCACAAGGCTTACGTAGACGCGCTTGATAATGAAGGAAGAACTCCACTATTCTATTTCATTTGTGATGACCAGTATGCGTTGAAGTGCATACAGATTCTGGTAAATGCAAAATGCAATGTTAATCTCAAAGATAAGAGTAGCTTCACCGTGCTGCATATAGCAGCCTTTAAGGAAGCTGTGTCAGCAGCCGAGGTGCTGCTGTTGAATGGCGCTGATTATTCTATAAAGTAAGAATGCATTCTTAGATCGAAATATATTAAATTTGTAAAGCAAGTGTAAAGACATGCAATATGAAAATGTTTAACTTCAGAGGGGAAGGAGGAGTAACAGCGTTGTCTTTACTTCTTCGGAAAATTCAAAACATGCCAACTATCTTGCAAGCTGTTTTTGACCGAGCTGTGGATTTGACCAAATACGATCATGAGGATGTTTGTCACAGCAATTGCAAAGTGAAAGTGAATTTTAGGTATTACAAATTACAACTTATAAAATATGAATATGAGTCATATTCGATGTATTATGCATGCATATTCTAATCATGTCTTCTTGTGCGTCAGGTGTGTTGTTTCTTCTCCTACTGTAGCACCGACTCTATACCAGACTCAAACTTCATACGATGCCAATGATGGCCTTAAAAAAGGGATAAAACCGAGCGAAGCTGTAACTGCCTCATTTAGATTGAATGCACACTCAAAGAAATTTGGAAGTCGAGAAACTTCCAAGATAAAATGTTTGATTGATGAAAATCAGCGATCATTATTACTTCATCCAGTTGTCCACTCTTTCCTCGAAATGAAATGGCAGAAAGCTAAACCCATCTTCTTTTCAATATTCCTTTTCAAGGTATTATAAGTAATTTTATTATTTTACTACTTATGAATGTAAGCATTTAACTCTAGAATATATTCCAAATTGTAGGTGGCTCTTGTTCTCCTCTTTTCCGTCTATCTCCAGTCCCCCTACTTAATTGGTAATAAATTTGAAGAAACGTACAATAATACTAAGGAGGTTGTGCCTACGCTTGAACCTCGTACTGACTTGAATTTCACCCAACCTACAAACTCCACAAGCGATTCGGAGGACACAAATGAAATAGCGCCTAGCTCCTTGGAGGACCTCAATGATTACAAAGATTACATTCCTTTTTGGTTTACCACAATGTATGGGTTAATCATCTTTCTCAACGTCTTAAACGCGTTGATGGAGTTTGCCCAACTTATAAGAGCCGTCAAGTCACATATCTTTTCAGTGGAACCTTGGATTTCTGCCCTAGTCTTTGGAATGATGATCTACATGCGACCTAAAATTTGGTGGAAGGACCAGAAACAGGATGACCTGTTGCATCGATCCGTTGCTGCAGTAAGAAACACAATTTTTTTATGAAATCATATGAATAAGTGGATAAATTATATTTTGTTACTAAACTAGCTGGCAATATGTCTCGCATGGGTTGATATGTGGATGTATATGGGCCGTTTTCCTGCATTCGGATTATCCATTCGAGTTTTTTTCAAGGTTAAACAAATAGCAAAAAACATTTCCTACGAAATAACTCGGTAAAAATTCGACTATACATATGTAATAATTTGAAATTTCACAAGGTTTTTCACAATTTCTTCATCTTCATACTGCCTCATACCTGTCTGTTTGCGGGATTTTGCCTTGCGTTTACATTAATGTTCCAACGGGTAGGTTTAACGTACAACATGTAAACGATTATCACATATTACCATAAATTCGATATCCGCATCAGTGATGTGCTTGTTTTTTCACTTACAACAACTTATAGTCAGATGAATTCACTATTCTACTTGTGGTTTCGAAAGCAATACGAATTATGGCTGGAGACATATCAATTCCTATGACGTTAAACGACACCACTCGGTTTGTCAGTAATAACCAGCAACTCGCCCAGTTTATCATGGTTTACATCTATTCGGCTTACGTCCTCACAGTGGGAATTGTACTCATGAATTTGTTAATTGGTCTTGCTGTAAATGATATCCAGGTGTGTATTACATTACATTACGGAACTAATTTGCTGCGGTATTTCTCAAAATTTGAATTTTTTTTTTAATTTTGAGAAATTTTTTGAAATTTCGAAAGGGGATATATGCTGATGCCGCAATACACCGTTTGACAAAGCAAACCATTTTGCTAAACACCCTCGAAACAAACTTCAGTGGCAAATGGATCGGGAAGTGGATACCCAGACGTTTCATTATGAAATACATCACACTATTTCCGTCTGCAGAGAAAAGGTAAATGATCTCATATATCAGAATCAGAAGCATGACAAATATTAAAGAATTATTCTAATTTCCTTGAATTTGAGACAATTCCATTTATGATATTTATAATTCAAATTTCTTTGATTCATCTGTCATGCAGTAACAGTACAACCTTGACATTTAAGCCCTACGATAGTCGAGACATCAAACTGAATTCGGAGCTGAAACGGGCATTTGTAAATTTGGATTCAGCCCGAGATAAAACTGACAAGGAAGTTTTATTGCAAGAACCCGGAGGAAGTTCACCTACGGAGAAAATGCTACTTAAAAAGGTTGACGAACTGTTGGAAAAGGTAAATCTGCTTATGGATACGAGACAGAATGCAAACGACAAGAAATAATATCAATCTTTTCTTTGAATTTTTCCGAGAAGTTTATGTACATAGCGTTTATTACATTATAAAATATTCAAGTGTTACATTACAATAACTTTACCATTAGCGCAGCATAAGACTCACTGTCAAGCTTACTTGCATCAAACACCGGGTTTCCATTCTCATCCTTGAGATCTTTGTAATATAACCGACTAACTTCTTCAAACCCCAAGCTCGCTACGCCAGCTCTTGAGTACGGGCTTGTAAATACGGATTTCACCATTTTAAATCCTTCAGCAGAGAGAAAGTTTATTGCTCTCTTGTATAACTCTTTGGAAATCCCTTGCTTCCGATATGCGGGAGCACAGGAAGACAATAATAAATCGGCCGACTCTGTTTGTGCGTATCTCTCATAAATATCCTCCATGTCATGAACTATTTCCCCGATATCGATGAAAACTTGTGCTGCTCGCGAAGTCTTTGGAAAAGTTAACCAAGGGTTTACTTCCATCTTTTCATGACATATTGCTCGCACTGCAACGACCTGAAATGCATATAATTCAGTGTGAATTATCCTTACGCGTAAATGCATTTTGTGTAATAAAGCATTAAATAATTACTTCTCCAGTCTCGTTATCTTCAACCCAGAAGCTCATTCCGTCGGCGAGAAAGTATTTGAAGTAGAATACAAAATCGTCTCCATATTTTTCCGTATAGCCACAGAGCTTGCTGATTGGCTCATCATGAAGAAAGTGGTCTCTGATGTGAGTTGCAACTTTCTCCACATCTTCACATCGCACACGACGTATCGTGTACTTGTCTCCAATGGGACCTTCAATAAGATGATAATTATCTGGCATGTTTAGTAAAGCCTCAAGTCAAAGAAATTTGGATGAACCTTTTAATATGAACTACGTATTTCTCTTCACAAATCGCAATCAGAGAAGAAAGCAAAATGAAAATGAATTCATTTTAATCAACGTAGCGGCTTATATTTGATAGCAGCCTCTGGAGCAAATTATGCCCGTGCGTGTCAATTATTGCTGAACATCATGATTTCAATGTGAACACTCCGTTGGCATTAACATTGCAAGTTGCAAGCTTGTAACAAATTTATGTGATAAGATAAGCAGTACAAAGACATAGTGGTCAACTTCAGTTGTTGAATTATAATTGATAGCGGCCAAAATCAGAAAGTACGTCACATTTTTTTGATAACCTGCATCAATCATTTAGCATTTATTTATCATTCCAAAAATAAAACACATGTTTTAACAGATAATTTCTGAAACAAATTTGACCATCAATGCGCCAAAATGTTCTTCAGTGAGTGTACTGGGGTCAAAAACTTGATTTCCATCCTTATCTTTCATATCCTTGTAGTATACCCTGGCAATTTCTTCGAAACCAAGTCGTTTGACGGCTGCTCGTGAGGGCTGGTGAACACTGACTTGGCGAGCTTGACCCCTTCTACATTAAGCAGTTTCATAGACCTCGTGTACAGTTCTGCTAGAACTGCTAGAAATTGATCTTGCAATGCAAATGGCCACGTTTGAACTATCAAGGTCATATACAGATATACATATATACGGATAGCAGAAATGAGATTGAGAGTTAAACTACGAAAAATACATTTATCCCAAATTCTAACCAATCAATCTACTGTCAATGATGTGCCTGCGTACTACAGAATGCGAATGAACTTTTAAATAATAATGTAATAATAATTACTGACACAGCGACAGGTTAGTAATATAATCTGTAATCTGTTTATATACTATATTTGCTTCATAGTACAGTACATTATTGGTAGAAAATACATATATCAATCAATTACACCTCAATTACAATCATCTTCATATCAAATTCATCATTCGTACATATATAACAGTGAAAATTCATAGCAATTGTCTGTATTTACGTAATAATTTCTATAATTTATCTTTTCTTTAGCTTTAAGGGAAGCTTTAATCTGTATTGAAGTAGTTCACCAGTGCTATTTAAAGATATGTTTTCAAACGTAAAACTAATTATGATATGATATTAGACATAAACATGACCCAAACGCATAGGTCTAACTTCATTTCTCGCTATTTACATCATAAGCAAATATTCATGCCATTATTACAAAATATGTTAAATTAAAGGTCTGAACTAGTCTAAAGCCTTAATGACTTAAATCCATTGTTTTAAGCGTAATGTTTATATTTGAGAAGAGTGAACTCTATATCAACTGAAAAAGTAAACTAAAGAACAACGGAGCTTCCGTGACTTGGAAAAACTCAAAACAAATTATTTGGAGTTTTGGGACAGTGAATTGCAGAAGTAGCAGCAGATCCTCTCACCAGTCTTTTGATGTAGAGCTGTTCTCTCATCAGTGAGTCCAAGTTTTGCTACATAAATGAAAATTTAGATTAGGTTGCGTGAACAATAATGTTTCAATCTGCAATACAATTAAAATAGTACTAAATAAACTTACTTGTTTCAATTGTTTGTTGAAGGTCGTTAATGCGGTCTTCCATGCGTGTTAAGATTCTGCCTTTTCTCTTCACTATTTCTTCAGCTTTCTTGATAGATAAGCTCCGTAATTTGACATACCGTCCGACAACTTCATCCTCCAGTTGCTCCAGAACTAAAACTCGTCTGGAGGTACAACTTGTCTCGTGCATCAGCTTGTCCATTTTTCCTTGCAATGCGTTTAAATACTTGACATGATTAGACAGAGTACTCATAGGTTTCTTGCTCTTCAATGTCGCGGTTTGCAGTACGGTGATTATGCGTCGTCTACGACGCCTCCGTTTTTTCGGTGCAAGTTTGGAACCAGTCCCACTGCTACTGGATTCGGGATTATTAGACGGAGAAGGATTCAGTTTCTTAGGTTGCTCCAATTGCACTAAACATGCTTTCACTTTGCGTCTAACCGTCAGATTTTCTGTGGACGAAATCCCAAGCGAGAGTAGATGTGTTAATAAAAGAAAAGAAGGATGTGGAAATTATTATGAACAATGCGAGCAGTATCCTTACGTTTGGACGCCGAAGCAGGGGATGCTGTAGCCGAGGTCGACTGTGCTGACTTCGGCTTCGTTGGAGCTTTACGTTTGGGAGCCGGACTAAATGTGACTCTCTGAAAATCGCAAAAAAAAAACATTCATTACATAAATTCACTACGCTAAGCAATAATTGTTTTCTCAAGGTCACTCTGAACTGCCTACTCTTTCATAATGACATACTTACCCCCTTTTTTACCTTCAGAGGAGATGGAGTTCGTTCGAAAAGCTGCTTCCGGGGTGCCATGATGGTTTTTAACAACAGTCCACTGGAAAGCCACTTCGAAATCTTCAAAAAGAATTGGTCAAATCTATGAGAAAAACATCAATTCTCTCACTTCTCAGTCACAACAAGATGCTATGTCAGGTCAGTGTTATTCTCTCAACAGTAGACTGCTGCACAGTTTTCACTAACACACAATTAGCCAATAGAAACTCATAAAAATGTTTTCATTTGCTTTTCAATCAAAGTTCAATCAATCTCCAATGTTTGCATGGGTTCGTATCTGCAGCTTGGGAGAATACAATGTTGATGCTGAAGTATCATCATGAGAAAAGGTACATAAGTAGTGCAATGGCTTTCTGATTCTACTCGAGGTACAAACTTCTTCTCGTGCGCAACATGAAAAACATCTTATGGCAAGTTTTAATAAGAAGCTGGAAAAGATGTCTTATGCTTATGCTTACCAATACCAGTTTAGGTATATAGTCAAATCTTTTAGTAGGCAAACATCTTCTATGCATGTTCTTTGTAGTATTATATTATGCTTACCAGTCTTTTATGGCTATATCGAATCCTCAGGATGTTGCCTTCAGTAGGTTCCGGTTTTATATATAGCAAGTCGCAGTGATACTCAGTCACAAACCACAAAAAACTTGAAGTGTTAAGAACTGCGCTCTACATTAAGTGGAGCTTCATAAACGCGCATAAGCGGATTTGCGATTTATGATGCTTTGTTACCAATAATGCACTACGTCAAAACGGCTTCCGTCACACAAAGCTAATGGCAATTATTTGGTAATGACTAATAAGACCGTGGCCAAGGCTAAATATAGAGATCATTTCATACGGACAATGATTTGTAATGAAATATTCACAATCAATAGGCTATATGATACAGCTGAACTGAACATGAACTATCATTACAGCAAGAGTCTGCAAGAGAACTTGTTCCTTATCTATGCTTTGGACAGTCTTTAATTTTCATTCATAATTTCCTCACATTCACACTATATACCATCCAGCATAATGCAAAAGGAAAACGGGTACAATGGTACAAATAACACAAATATTACTACATAATGCAATAAAACAGATTGAAGAGATTGAACCTGAATGACCACAAATTAGATAACACTTTTAGAATGAGACATCGATAAAATATAAATTGGAGAAGTCATGTTTAATAATACATCTGAAATCCGAACACTGGATACATGGATGATATTGGTTATTACAGTACAAATACGATTTAACTTGCGATTAGTTATGGATATTGATAGTTCATACCAAAAATAGTATATAAAATTGCGACATAACTAGCTAACAATAAATCTTCCTGTGGTGCATCGTTATTTCTTCTTCTTATCCACTTCAGCGCTGGCAGAAGAACTGTTAACCGCTTCCTGTTGCTCCTCATTCTCCCAGTTTTCATCAACGGCTTTACGCTTCTTCCCTGCATGGTGATTAATTCCATGGCGTACCATACGATTTACAGCCTCCTTATCTACTTGAGGCCTCTTTGCTTTATCGGTAATAAGTTGACGCCTACGCATTTGCTGCTTGATTCTGTCCAGCTCCTCCTTGATTTTATGATTATTGGGGTCCTCACCGAAACTGCGCATGTACACTGAAAAAAGAATTATAATAGCAAATTAATTCACAAGATCAAACCAAACCTAGACTCAAGCACTCAAGCAATACTGTCAATGAAAAAAAGTAACTTACTCCAAAATAGGGAATTAATAGCGAATGATATGGTTATATCATAGGTAGCTCTTTCAATGGGCGTCATCTGAAAATGAAACAATCAACAATTCAATTATTTTATCGATTTACTTCCAACAATAAAGTTGCCAGTTTTCAAACAGATATAATTTAAACTTACACTATTTTTCACAGAGTCATAATCAATGTCTTCCAAGTTTCCAAAAAAGTCATCCATCCTCACCAGCACTTCGTCAACTTGCTTTACTTGATTCCTTACATCTTCACCGAGCGACCCCATGATTGCTGATGATAACCACTTACTACTAGTGGATTTCTTGGTTCGGGTTTGTCAGTTCCAAACTTACGTAACTTGACTAACCTTGTCCCCGACTGCAATCTGCTTCGTTGTAAACCAGACACGAGAATTTCTTAATAACATTTAAAATGTAAATTGTTAAAGTATAATTTTTGCAAGAATAACAAACGAAACCGAAAACCGCATGTTTAGGAACAGACACAAAAACGCTTTTATGCACAGGGGATTTTATACATAGTGATAGCACATGGTGTTCTCTTTTTTCAACCAACCCAAAATATAATACCCCAGAGCACACATTTTTAAAATTTGGAGAGTCAAGCCACAATTACTTTAATATATTTGTAGGTAATTTTGGATTTTAATAGCCTGCGCCCGAGCGGGTGCGCCGCACGCCACGGCCCAGGTCCGAAAGATCCGAAATTATGTATGAATGAAAAACATTTGCACTGGAAAGTCATGATCACCTATTGACGTATACACACTTAATTCTAAGCTAACGATTTCAACACAAAAGTTCATTTGCTTTGGGAAGGATGTCTCAGTACGCTAAGGTGAAGAGGAAAATATGCATAAACGTTTATGCATGGCTCCAGTGGAACTTCAATGGAACGCAGTGCTGCGCTTGCCCACTCCGTAATGAAGAAGGTAAGCCTGCCACCCCTCTCTTTCTTCCACATGCATGAGGGAGTTTTGTAAGCACATGAACTCTGCGAAGGTAAGGTTTACGATAATTATGCAAAGATCCGGAACACTATACACAGCTTTCATTACTTGCTTCCTCAGTGAAGTAGGACCATTCTCCTGGCATCGTGGCATCGTCTCTTCAAGGATAATCAGTCATACAGCATGCATGATTGTTCCATATTCCTTCCCATCGTCTTCAAAAACTGATTAATTGTGTGAAATTTCAGTGTGAATTGTTATATAGTTTCGTACAACACTTCGGACAATATTTTTCCCACATCACGTCTGTTTTTTGTTTAAAAAACATAGTACAGGCGTTAGTTGTGTGTTAGTTTGCGTTTAGTGTTGCTGCCTGAATGAGAACAGACACCAGTAAAGGTAAAACAAAGCAATCATTTTCATATTTTATGAACAACTTAGCTTTTAAGTGTTAGCTTGGGTATTTATAAGCTCGTTTATTAAACCAAATTTTAATTTCTCTAGCTCTCATTGTAATCATTATCATCAATTTCATATGCCTATCAGTCCCAGTATTATTTTTATCCTACAAAATAAGTTGGGTTTATCTCCTTCGTGGCTAGTTTGAAATAATTTCGAGATAACAAGGTTAGAAACTAGTAATCATTGTTGTTTTATAGTACCTCAACGTGCAAGTACAAATCAGCATGTATCTTCGTTTTTTTCATTATAGTTAAAGAGCTAACAAATAACTTCTTTTTCTTTTACAGCAATATGGAGAAACACGTAGTGGAGTCGATCAACAAGAGAATTGAAGAAATCGATAGGGAAAGGAAGGTAAATACGTCCACCACTTTAGTCTTACTGGAAATATGATCGATACGACAGTTTTAAAATTTAAAGCTTATTTTTTAATGTTTTAGAGTTTGTTGGAAGAACGTAATGAACTTCTACAGTTGAAAAGTTCATACCAAGAGACACGAGGTGCAATTGATGAGAAAAATGGATTTATTAATGTGGGTAAATTAAATTTTCGTAATAAAATAATTTTCATAACATAATAATAAAAGTTGACATTGGTTTAGCATAACGATTCTTTTTTTATTTATAGGTTCAGAAACAATTACCATACAACGCTATCGATGACGGCCAGCAACCGTGCACATCGCGATCTATCTGCCGCTCCACGCAGGTCGCAACAACACAGTTTGTAGAAGATATGGAGGTGGACGACGAAATTTTGGTTAGTTTAATGCGCTGAAGGAATTTAAATTATTTGAATTAAAATAATAGATTCACTAACCATTTCTTGACTTTTTGCAGGACGAGCAGCTAGAGAAAAAGTCGTACAGATACGTCCCGAGGAAGAAAGTTGTTCAGCTCCTCTACAAACATTACGTAGAGTCCTTGCGTAAAGACGACCCAGCAAGAGTGATTGTCAAAACTTTGATGAAGGATATTAAGAACCGGAATATGTGGCGCCAAAAAATCGAAACCTTTGGATTACGGAAGAAAAAGTTCGAGATCGACTTACTAATTGAACAAGCTGTAGATGATCGGGTAACGGAAACCTCTAGGAAACTAATTATCAAATGGTTGCAACAAGCCGGCTTTTCCAAAACGGTGGTTAGTCTTTACAAGGCTAAATCTACTGCTGAGGCAAATATGGTCGCTATACGGAAGTAGGTCTTGGCTCAACGCACAACTTTTTTTAAAAAAATATGATTTATTTGTTACAACTTTGTTTCCTATTGAACAGGGGAAATCGTCGTGGACCAACTAGAGAAGAATGCTAAACTATCACTGGCTGCAACATGAAATGTAATTACATGGTTGAAAAAATGAGTTTGGCTAATGTGAATATGTTAAAACACTTCGTAATAATTATAATTTATGTGGTATTTTTTTCTAACTTTTCACAGTGAATCCCATCAACCTATAGTCGCCATTAAACGTCAGCTAAGGAGATTGAGGGCGGCATGTTGGCATACAATCATATATTTATGAATTTTTTCTCTGCCTTGTTAGACTTTCTTCTTAATTGTTTAAATATATTGATAAAATAGTTAGAAGTTATAAAGTTATATTTCAATACTAATTATTAGGATGAGTTCAAGTCAAACTTGTTTTTTGGTCTAAGAATAAATAGTAATTGGTGGTGGAAGTATTCGAAATGTTTTTCATCATTCACTGAAATTTGATTCCTTGTGCGTATAAGTGCATTAGGGGAGCATGCATTTGACTTTTGTAATAAGGTTTTTAATTTCTTTTGGTTCAAATAAGTTAAAGGGTTTCAGTTTTCTAATCAACAGATTTAACTATGCAATTAAATTAAAGCTACTAATATACTATGATAATGGCGTTCATAGCAAAATTAGCTGTGATCATGTCTGAACGTTTTGAATAACAATTTCATAAGCAAAAGAAAACATATAAGATGGGTTAGTTAATTTACGATCAATATAATGAGCATGTTAAAGTTTCTGCTTGAAAACTGCTTCCACTATTCAGCAACATTTATGGCACAATGTCATCTTTGCGGATTTTTTTTTTGGAAACTTTCAAAATATCTTCTACTGGCACTGCCAAAACATAATATTTTTAGTAGGTATTTCAATAGACCGTAGTCCGAGGATGTTAAATAACAAAAACAAATTTAACATCTACTACCGGCAAAAAAAGTTAAATGCAAAAAACGGCATTGTTTAGAAAATAAGCCGATAGTTCAATCTCCGTATTAAGATTATTACTTTGTATTGTTGTGTTTAAAATTGCAGCTCCAATTATTTAATTATTTACTCCGGTTAAAAGTACTGACGCAGATACATTCACTGCGTTTGTACGAATTATATAATTTGCATATCATGGGTTTACGTAGGTTATAGTGCTGTGTGAATGTTTTGCAAACTTTTCCACATTGACGTTACAGCGTACGGGCAATTTAGCCCAAACCTGGCCGATTGGTCTTATTAAGTTGTCTGGTTAAGTTGCTCTTAATACAGAATTTTTGTTGGATTCGTTTTTTCATATAATTTAGGGTTTGCAATTTTTAAAAATAAACAGTAAGTGGGCTAAATCTTAAATTTATGAATTTTTGAAATGTGTGCTGACGGGTATTGTATTTTTATGTTTTAGGGGTAGCTAAAACAGGAAACTTAAATTTTTTATTTGCGATCTTTGAACTTTGTATTTACTTTTTGTTTTGACTTGACTTTCGTCCTGACATTAGTTGACATTTATAAATAAATATTGTGTTATAAATTCGTCCTAAAATGGAGTCACTGATAATCGAGAAAGGAATGAGAACCGAAATTATCGAAGAACTGGCGAAGTTTGGATGCTGCAACCTGTGCATTTTAAGATATCTTGGAAATACGGAGCCGTATGTTTATCGAAAGGATGAAAAACACGTTAAACAGGTAGAATAGAATGTGACACATAATATTATGGTTTAGACAAAATAGTGGCGTGTCAAATTAATTTATTCGTGATGATTTTTCAGATGCTGTTTGGGGAACAGAAGAAGACTGATAAAAGCTCTTCAAATGAATTGGAGACTGATGAGGATGTGGAGAAGGAGAACAACTTAGATGACCAACCATCCCGAAAATTATTGAAGGCAAGTCCTTGTCCAGTATGTCTTGGACTGTTGGATCTGAAGTATGGAGCTTCTGACACAGTTTTGGATAAGGTTTGTTGTGATGCAGTTTATCGCATATTTATGTAGTCTAAAGGAGTGATAATATGTGACCTTGAATCATGATTTAATTGGAAACTAATAATGTTTTTGTAGATAGCAGTAGCAGTGAAAGAAGCAAATATTCAAACAAAATCCTACACTGTCAATTTGTCTTTACCAGTCGCTGTCCAGTTTCGAGCATACTTCTTGTGGTTTCACCTTATGGAGGTAGCTGAGATTTTTTCCATTACTTCAAAATTCATAATTTAATTGCTAATGTGAAATTTTGTTATCTGCAGAAATTCTCCAAGATATACAATCTGTACTCTACAATGAAACCGGAATGTATTTGTTTGAAAAATGCTTGGAAATGGATTTGTACGCACAGGCTCAAAGATAAGATTGATGCAGATTCAGATTGGGTAACGGATGGCTGTCTAATGGTTAATATCTCATTGAAGTATGAAGATGATGAAAGCGAATGTCAGAGTTTGTAAGTACTCTACTTATATGGATGAAAACAATTAATTAAAATATGTTTACATGTGCCGTTAAAAATTATTCAATCCACGATCATTACCTAAAAATGTAATTTTACTATTATTTGCAAATTTCCAGAGGGAAACATGTACGAAAGTCTGCTGATAGACGCTCAAAATCAAATTGGTTATCTAGAGGTGGAGTCGAGTCACTGTTCAAAGACATGACTACTTTTGAATTCAAAAGGAAATTTGGGGACGCTCCTCCTATTCCGTCAAAATACCTTGTGATAGATGAAATTTGCTGCACTCACATTCCTGTTTTTGTTGCTGGTAAATACATTATAAGAATAGAATATTTTTTATAATTATTATCATTGAAGTAAAGGATAAATGTAGTTTTTCACAATATTAATTTTTTTTTGTAAATTCTTCAAGGTCGTTACTGCAAGTACTCGCGAAATGTAAGCCAAACGCCATGGATTATAGATGGGAAAAGGTTCCATGATGCTTCCGTCGAAGAACTAATTTCAGAAGTTGTAACTCCTATGATGAACGCTGACCAAGTTAAGTTTTCTGCATCTGGGAGGGAAGATGTCGACGTTAGGTTAGTTAGTATGCAATTGCCAAAGCAGCTCTTCATATTTCTTATCTATGGTTGTTGTCTGTTGTTGTTGTTGATTGATGATTAACCCAAAACACCTTCTGTTTTTTAGAATGTTGGGGAAGGGTCGACCATTTGTAATGGAAGTAATAAATCCGAAAAAGACATTGTTTACTCCAGAAAATATGAAAGAGTTGAGGAATAAAATCAACAGCAGTACGAAGCTAATATCAGTTCGGGACATTCAAATTGCAGATAGGTAACCAAATGTTCAATATTGTTAGTCATAGGTGTCGAGTGGACTACATCATTTACTTCGAATGCTTCTAATTTTTCCTTTCTCTACAGAAAAACGGCCGCTAAATTAAAGGACGGAGAGGAATTCAAAACAAAGACTTATTGTGCATTGTGTCGAGTACCTGAAGGAATTGTAGTTGCTGAAATGCTAGAAAAACTAAATAGTATTCAAGTACCGTTAGTCCTTCAACAGCAAACGCCAATTCGAGTTCTCCATCGCCGATCGCTTGCCACCAGAGAACGTTCCATCCTCTCCATAAACGCTACACCCGCTAAATCACCTAATTTATTCAAGCTGAACGTACAAACTCAGGCTGGAACATATGTAAAAGAATTTGTTCACGGGGACTTTGGCAGAACCAGACCTTCCGTAGCTGAGGTTTTGGAATGTGATGCAGACATCGTTTCATTAGACGTTGAGGTAATTTTTTAAATATAATTCATTCCCTGAATCACTTATATCATCAATGCAAATTGAAATTAAATTATTAACTTTAATTGTTTCAGAGCGTGGACTTTCATTGGCCCCCATCAATCGACGATTAAAGCTTTACCGTTGGTTATAAAACTTTTTAAAATTTTTCAACATATTTACCGTAATAAAATCATCGACTAAAGTAATTCATGGACCAATCCAATATCATAACCCTATCCAAGATAACGGCATAGTACAGAAACCACTACTATTATTCATCTCTTCTTCCGAGTCTGCGTGCTAGTAATTTCCTCATTGATATTAGTACTGAGAAATAACTCGTTTCAGAAGTTAAGGCTCAGCCAAGAACAAAGGAGAAATCGTCTTGTATTATTATAATATCAATATTACAATACAAAATGCATATCCATAAAACATGTACAACACAAGCCAACCATACGGAGACGGTTGCAGGTTGTTGGTTGCGGTTTGGGATCGGGGGTGTTACAACGGCATCAAATCAAGTTTTCATATACACATTAAACCAAACCATACCCACTTAGGTACACACATACTCTATATTCTACCCATGGGTTGCGCTGCCTAAAAGCATTTTATCATGATCACTTTTAGAGCTTAGCTGTTGGTTGTGAAGCCCATATAAGCATGACATAAACTCAAACTGATTGTGATTGTGAGTAAGAAAGGAAGGCAAGCCAAAAGCCAAGCCAGCAACAGCTCCCAACTAACAGCTTTTTGTTACATGGTCCGGTCGGACCCTCTTTTTCCTAGTTGTTGTAAAATCCATATAGTGTTACTGCGACTGTTGCAATAACAGCCACAGAGAAGAGAGCAAAAGCATGCTACTGACTTTATATTCAGGCAGGCAGCTGATGCCGTTAGAGCCGTTATGCATATCTTGTTATGCTGAGTAAGTCTGAGCGAATGAAATGAAATGATGCCTCGCTTGCTGTTTTTTCCCTTCATCCAAATATCCAAGTCCACAACCAACTTTTTTTAATCCAACGCATACTCAATATCCAACGTACACATTTATTATCGTCATCGTCGTCAACAACGTTATATTATACATATATATATTATCAATGTACGGGGCTCTCTCTCTCTTTCGGTCCAACATTTTGTACACAAGTTAATGTATTTAACACTAACAGCATCAGGATGATTAGAGTCATTATTGTGGATGAATAGCTGTAATATTATATTGCTCCAGCAGTGGTAGTAGTGGATCTTATTTCAGTGTTCCCAATTCGTGACTCTCTACTTGAAATAGGTACTGAACTTGCATGTTAGATAAGGAAGAGAAGACCTGGAGACACTTATTTTTGAGATTTCTTGAAAACGCGTTCCAGATTGTGATACAGAATATTCCCGTTTTTTTTCTCGCTGGAAGGGTGTTTCTGGAAGAAATTTTGGGGGCTGTTAAGTGAGTAGAATATTTTTAATGTGTTTGGTTGGTTTGGGGCTGGATGATTAATTTAATGAAATTTATTTTTGGGTTGTAGATTAATGTACAAAGATGGCTGGAACGTCAACCTCATTTTCCCCGTCGTCTTCATCCCCTAAAATATGCCTTTTCTGCCTTGGTCCAGCAGATTATTTGCCTGCAAAATCTTCTAATGGGTCGGACTGGACAAAGACGTACTTTCGACAGTTTTTGTGGAAGTATCTTATTGGGGATGACCAGGTCAAGATTAATGAGTTTACAGGAAATTTGCTGAAGGACAATGTGCCGCCGATGTGTTCATCTTGCCATGACAAGTGTAGGCAGTTAGCTAGTTATCATTTGGAGTTTGAAAAAGTTCAAGATAAAATCATGCAGGTGGCCAGAGATTTACTGGATGGGTGGAAACAGAGAGATATGCTTGTTACAAAGGCGGAGTATGATGTGGCTGCGCAGAATGTTAAGGATACTGGGAAGTCATCCAGAGCTCCAGCAAATAGGTTCATTAAGAGTTCGGGAGGAAATAACCAGTTGAACTCGGGAGTTTTTCCTAGCTATGAGACTATTCAGATGTACCAGATTCTAAGAAGTATGCGCTTCCATATTTTACATAAATACATAACATATTATGTATATTCAAAGTCTTAATAAATTTATGTATAGTACTAATGTATTGGTTTTTTTCTTCTTTCAGATCCTGGCCACGTTCGCATTCCGCTGTCTTGCCTTAAAAGTTTCAGCTTTTCTGAACTAAAAAATTTGATAACCAAGAACTCATCAATGGCCAATAAGATTATATTGAACACCGGTGCATCACTTCCAAAACCCACTATAGTTCCACAAGTCTCACCTCCATTACTTAAACCAAAAGCTGGGGGAAGCGCAATTCTACCCAAACGCTATTGGATCAATGATGTACAAGTTGAAATGGTTGGAGCCGACGGATCAAATGTTGAAGATGATGAAGAAGAGGAAGTTGAACCTGAACCAATGCCAAAAATAAAAATGCAACCAAAATTTAGCATCATTCCAATGGCTTCAAATAAAAGATCTAAAGTGGAATTGCAACAAGAGCCAGAAATCCCAGATGAGGATGAATACTATGATGAAGAGGATGCTGCTGACAATAATCTGTTGAATTTCTTGTAAGTTAAAGCATGCAAATTTTATTAGTAAATTTAATTCTGTAATAAATTTACTAAATTTACTAAACTTTTAAATTTTGTTTACCGTAGAAAAATTGTACCACAAGAAGATAACTATGATGGCGAAGGCGAAGAATACGACGATGATGCTCAAGGTGACTCCGGAGACGCTGATAATGAGGACTCGCAGTATTATTACGACGAAGCAGATAACGATGAGGAGGTATATGATGATATTGGCCAAGAAGATGAAATGTATGAAGATGAATACTCAGACTCAAACGGGGCACAGTATCCTCAGTACTTTAAAACTTCCGTCTACACTGGGAAAGGAGATCAATCACAACAAGGACTCCTGAATGGAAAGAAACGAAAACGAGTTTTTGTAGTTCGCAAAGGAAATTGGACTGCAGATGAGGATGAAATGATTAGCCAAATTGTGAGTCAAACTGGGCCCAAAAATTGGTCCAAGGTTGCACTGGAATTAGGAACTGGAAGGACTGGAAAACAGATTAGAGAACGTTGGACTCATCATTTGAACCCAGAAGTTAACAAAGAGCCATGGAGTGATAAGGAAGACTTGATCTTAATGCAAGCACATGCCCGATGGGGTAACCAATGGAGCAGGATATCAAAACTTTTACCAGGAAGGACTGACAACGCGGTCAAGAACCATTGGAATGGCACGTTGAAACGAAAGGCGCAAATGATGCAGTTTGGCCAGTAAATGACACTAGTGAGAAATCATGACATGAATTTTTTTGGGCCATAATATATATAATGGTTTTATGAAGCTCAAACAATATCGATATATATAATGCTCACTTGTCTACGTTGTAAATAATGACTAGGCTGTTTTCAAAGCCAGCCAGTTAGCCTTTCTTGTTAGATTGTATACCGTGTTTATTAAATCTATATTTCTTCAAAAATCTTATTTTTCTTTTTGTTTTGTACAGATAATTTCTTATATACGATGGATAAAGGGTAGCGTTAGAGTTAGTTGTATATTAAAATCTAGTTTGTTATATACATGTACAAAAAGTGCAATATTATTACTTGTGTAGTTACCCTATCAGAACGGCGAACGGTTAACATTCACTACTGATCTGCTACACTATACTATATATTGTATGTTAAACACACGATATGTTATAACAAAATGTATACTAAGCACAAAGTATGACACTAATTTCTCTTCCAAGTGATCACTTCTTTTCTCTCTGAAACCAAATAGTGTAAAAAACGACTGAGTAAATGTTCACTTAGATTAGTTATATTGATAGTAATAATGTTTGTATAGATCAGCAACCTACTTCTAGTTACTAGTAAGATTGCAGAGTATCGATATTATATCAAACCAAATCATTCACACTGTTGTGCGCGTTCAAACGTATAATACAAAGTTTTGCAGACAACTCTATTGTAAATATTTACAAAGGTGAATAAAGTGGTAACGAAAGACATTTTTGTTATAATTGAAAATGTGTTAATGTTTTGTCCTTTTTACTTTGCATTCATATAAATATTATGACGACTAACAACTATGTTGATGCAATTTCACATTTGGATTATGAATGACATAATAATCGTTTGTCAACTTGATGCTTTATGCTAATCCTAAATTGATAGAAAATATACAATTAACTTCATGAAGAATTAGTTTTATTGCAGTATAGGTAAAAATTAATATCGTTCGATGAATAATATTTGAATGACATTCATTATCACATTTGCCATACTAGACCAGCTAGCTTGGACAGGAGAAAAATATAGAGTATTTATAATCG
Source organism: Orchesella bifasciata (assembly GCA_034697805.1). Lineage (NCBI taxonomy): Eukaryota > Metazoa > Arthropoda > Collembola > Entomobryomorpha > Orchesellidae > Orchesella > Orchesella bifasciata. The sequence goes on along the minus strand of JAQGAP010000331.1, from coordinate 150 downwards.
GTGGTCAGTAGTCAAAGTCAAAAAGGTCGTCAATTTTATGTCAGGGAATGGTGTCAGAATTTAATATCCAGATCGGACGAGGAGTGGGGCCTGTTCGATGACACGGACAGCTGGGGCATCATAAGACTGGACACGGATTGCTGGGGCATC
>JAQGAP010000330.1:0-40815 GCA_034697805.1 Orchesella bifasciata | reverse complement strand
TCTTCTTATGTATCATTTTATTCCCTTGCTTGTTTGCTTACTTTGATTCTCATCTTCATACCAATACAGTCCACACATAATAATTTCCTAAAAACATTTCTTGTGCACTTCCTCATCCACAACCTCCGCATTAAATAGATTGCTTGCTGGGACGATTAACATTAAAATTGGAAACCAGATAAAGAAAAAAACATGTATTTATTCGTTTCAAAATGTAATGCTGCAATACGTAATAATAAATCAGAAGTAATGGGCATTTGTCTAAAAAATAGGAAGAGCAAACAATTCTAACAAAAGAATACAATGCTTACAATAATTATCAAGGTGTCAATAACCATTTCCCCAATAGTTAATCAAACCGTACGACTGACATCCTACTATATTTTGAAATATGTTTGTTGCTCAATATTGCTGAAAAAATTCGTCCACATGTTTTTCTTTAATGGTTTCAAGAAACAATATTGCTTCAGTAAATTTTCAGTGTTATTCACAGGCTTTCCAAACTTTTGAAACCGGCTGCTTGGTAATGAAGTTGTTGGGAACGCAGGATAAGGCGAAGTTGATACCTGAATAATAATGTGGACGATAATGATGATGATGATTTTGCACTAGTTTCGGACCTTCAGTCCACCTGCAATAAGCAAGCACTTTTGGATTGCTGTGCAAACCTAATGACTTCGGCATATAAGCTAAAAAGCATTAGTCTAATGGCGTTTCGCCAGGTATAAATTGGCCTGCACAAACGGATGAAGTCTAGAAATGCATTACAACGTCAGATTGTTTCACACGCAAAACTGTTTGCAGTTTTTGCATACGTTTTGCGTCACTAATTATGTTGCTCTCAAAATTAAGGTATATCTATAATTTCAAAATTGTGACCATATAACGTGCAATATTAATGCATTGAATTCGTTTGTTTATTATGATCTCGAGCTGTATTTAAAAAATCATAACAATTTTTATTAATGGAAAATGAAGTATAATAGTGAATATATGAATATGGTTAGAGAAACACGCACTTGTGTTTTTAGTCAAACGATCTCAATTGTTTTTTCTGCATACGGTAGTTGACCATTGACAAATTTTTAAGATGGTCAATATGCCTTTGGAAATGCTCAGCGAGTCTGTCCATGTCCTGATAGTCGGTTATTAACTGGTTGTCAAGAGCCCCCACGCCGACGTGAAATTTTCCTCCGAAGTTGACTGCGGTGATTGTGCACGCTATGATAAACAGTTTACTTAGATAAATACAAACTTTCAAACTTCTTAATCAGTATTTATTGCTTCTTCAAGTCTAATGTACTTACCTGCACCGAATATGGGACGCAGGGTAGCAAAAAATGAGCTAACTTCTCCACCTTGAAATCTAAACACTTGTTCCGACATAGGAAACGTTGTAAATACAATGGAACGAAATTCTGCAAATTTCAAAAGAAGTCGAATCCAAGAAACGGGAAGACGTCCAAACAATTCAAACAATACATAGTTCCCTGCGAGCTCCAAAGAGTCCGTTGGTTTGAGTAAAAATTGCTCATTGATTGATTTTATCATTTCGCCCGGATTAGTTCCATCGGTAAATGCACTTCGGTTGTAAATGTTGAATAGGTTGCCGGGTTCATCAGTTGATGGCAAATAGTCAACAGTTGTTGTAATGGAGATATTTAATGAACTTGGTAGGGTGCACCCTTTTCGACGCGCGACTTCATTCAAAGCCACCATGATAGCACTACAAAAAATGGCAAGTGTTTCGCAACTGAATGCCGCTCGTATTCGACTCAAGGTAGAGCCATCTATGGTTACATAAGCGATACGATAGTATCCTGATGATGCCATTGTGGGAATGACATCTTTATGATAGCGAAGTAAATCTCGAATGTTCAATGCTGTAGAGTACAACGCACTTATTGCCTTTAGAAACAGTCCGTTTCTTTGGAAGCCTCTGGATTTCTGAGCACCTTGAAATGATGCAACTTCCACGTCAAATAAGCACCGTTTCAGAAACTCCTTGAATGAACGACCATCCATATAGCCGTGATTGACTCTGATGATCAACGCTACTTGCGACTGAACAACTTTTGAAATTTTGGCTTTTATTTTTACCTGTGGAACCACGAGAACCTCCCACGCTGGCTTGGTGTGCGCATCCTAGTCAACGTTGATGAGGGATTTTATGGCAATCATTAACTGACTCTCAGAGTACACTTTGTTCCAATCATCTGCTCCGGGACATAGACGTACGTGGTTAGTAATACTGAACCCATGCTCAACAAATCCCATATCCTCCCAGCAACAGTAGCCCCACTTGGTGCATTGTCTGCACCTAAGTTTTCTATACAGATCGGTGTTCACCATAGAAGAAACTTTATTACGCATTTCCTTAAATTTGTCTCTGTTAAACAATTTGTCTGTTTTCACTAGTAAACAGGTTGTGTAGCCAATGACTTTTGGAAGGGTTTCAAGACTACTCACTGAGTCTGTTGGACTCATAACCGTAAATCTCCCTTTTTCTCGCCATTGTAAATACCACTTTAATATTTCCCTTTGGACAAGCATAAGGAATGCCACAGGGGCAAATACTATTGAGAGCACGGTTGCAATAAAAAATGCTACTGCTGTACTCCCAATTTCCCACACTCTTTTTCTAATAAGTTGGGGAGTTGTAGAAGGAGCCATGAGTAGTTTGTTGAATGTTAGATTTATCTTTCAGATCAAGTGCTCGACAATTTTAGAAAGTTATGACGACGGGTGTTGCTCCTTTGCTTTGAACATCGGTACTATCAAACAGTTGAATGACTGGAAAATAAAAACCAGTTCAACATATGGTAATGCTAGAAATTTAAACGTTCGCCGTATGAATTTTTATTCCTCCATAATTCGACACAAATGCCTGCAAAATTCTTGCACACGAGCTTCCATTCACATTAAGTATCTGTGGTAGGTAGAAAAGTGTTGCCTTAGAATGAACTTCAGAACAAAGTTCCCACTGATCTACTTCCTTCAACAGTTACTTTCAATCGTTGTAATGCACAGAAATAAATGGTTTTGTTTACTTGATGAACGAGCTCTAGGTGGTCTTCCCAAAATAGCGTGATTTATATTCATGTTTCATTTACATTCATTTTTAAGGCAGTAAGGATTTTCCAAAAGCAGTTGTGACCCAATATCGTGCCACCAATATTATAATAGCCTCGAATTACTTAAAATGAGGACAACTGCTGGGTTGTTGAAATAACGACGCAGCAGCACGAACATCCGACACTGCAACACTGATGTGTGTCAATTTCCCCCAGAATATAATTATTTAAATTTAAAAAAAACTCCAAGACCAAAAATGGGTACCTACACCATTTCATCATCAAAACTGCGAATTTGCGAAACAAATTCTGTTTAATTTGCTATTGATCCGCGTCAGTTCATCCGATGTCTTTAATGGTAGCTACATGATTTTCTTTTCGCTAGCAGTTCTGCATAAGTACATTTTTTTAAAGCGATATATATCAGAGTATAACTTAACAAAATGAGTATGATTTTTGAGTATTAGTGCCAAATTGTGTAATTACCAAAATATAATATACTTTCGAAATATTTAATAATACAACAAGGTGCACACTTGGCTTATCTTTACAAAATATGCATGATTGCTTTTACCAAGTCAAGTGTAAGAGTTTAGCTAATCAGTTTCCCTAATTTACCAAGAGTTGCTGTATCATCCGAAATGTAATCCTATCATAATTATGATGCATATTTGGAAAAAATCAAGTTTGCAATTCTTTCATTCCATTAAAATGGAAACAAATTCTCTCATTCGGCAATATGTCATATTTTTAGTCTAGAATTTTGTTACTCATCTATCCCATATGCATAATTTCAAGAACTTAAAAAGCTCTAAAACGAAAAAGTTTGCCCACAAGGTTTATAAACAGTCTGCATTATTGTCCAGTGTAATAAATAGAGTTGTTCATTTCGTGTAAATACATATTTCTCAGGCTTTATCTAATTGAAACCAAACTTTGCATGCGTGTATTTGGTCACAAATGGGTCATTTTAAGCCCATGTTGTAATTACATATTTTACATATTTGAAGAATTTCTACATATTACATATGTAGTTACATATTTTGCGATTTTTCGTGATTTTGGACGTTATTTTAATTTTTGCCGTTTTTCCACGAATTTGTGTCCGTTTAAGTCACAAAACTAAAAAAATTACATATTTGAACTCCCAAACTGGCTCTTTTTATAAAACAAGGTTGTCCTTAGGGTGTTGATATATGTATTAAAACGGTTTGTAACGGTAACTAAATTCGATTCTTTGCGAATATGTAATTTTTAGTACATTTTTGCACATATTTTGCAGTTTTTTCTACATATTTAACTACATATTTTCGCCATTTTAGCCACATATTTAAATACATATTTTGGCCGTTTTAACTACATAGAATGAACAACTCTAGTAATGAACGAATAAAATATCTAACTTAAGTTACGGAAAGAACATTGTTAGTTGCCACTGTTTTCCATTTTACGTTTTGGGCCAATTTTGTTCAGTCGGCCCTATGCTAATTAAAATACCTTTCAAAGCGTGAGACAAGTAAATTTTGACATATCTACAGGCTCCGAATAAAATCCATAAAGTTTTTATTATTGTTTATAGAATACCACAAGTACAGTATTTTCATTATCATGATAATAAAGAAATAATGTGTTCATTATGCACTTGAAACATTCAATGCGTTTATAACAAATTGACTAATTTTTTCCACGGTACCATTCTCAATCATATCCACAAATCCTAACTTAGTTTCCTTGAGCCGGAACTGGAGTTTATTGAAGTACTCGATATTCAACAAAGAATCCATTCCCATGTCACCAAATTGGGTGTCATCCTCAAATTCGTCTAACCCCACACCCAATGTCTCACATACCAACTTCCTGACAAATACGCGAACCAAAGCTTCCTTTTCCCCTACCCCTTCCGCCAGTTTGTACTCCTCCTCAATATTTTGTTGTTGGTTGAGCTCATCAGTCTCCATTTGCTCATCATCCTTCTTTAAGTCATTAACCAGTTCCTCCAGCAACGTGTTTCCATATTTCGGAATCATTTTGCATATTTCATCCACGTTAACTGAGGCAACTACTGCAGTCACCGAGTTTTCCAAAAAGCATCGCTCGAGTGCCGAAATGCCTTGTTCGATTGACATTGGTACGTAACCATCAACTTCCAGATTTTCCGCTAGCCCAGCATTCCACTGTCCCCAGCTAATACTCATTGCTTTCATCCCCATCAAGTGGCGCAACTCAATGAGGGACTCCATATAGGCATTTCCAGCCGAATAATTAGACTGACCAATATTGCCTAGTGTGCAGGCAATCGAAGAATGCACCACAAAGAACTCCAATGGAAGCTCTGAAGTAAGTTTATGGAGGTTGTAAGCTCCACTAACCTTTGGCGCCATTACGTATTCAAAATTCTCCCAATCTTGCTGAGCAATCATCTTGTCTGATAACACCCCTGAGAGGTGGTGAACCCCACGAAGTGGTGGAACAGTGGAGTCCGTTTTAATGTTGTTGATGACCTTTCTACATTCTTCATAATCTGTCACATCCGCTTCCAAACAGATTACCTTTGCTCCATCTTCATTCAAAAAGTTTACCCTCTCCACAGTATTCTTTGAGGGTTTGGATCTACCCAAAAGAATAAGGTATTTTGCTCCACGAGAGACCATCCACTCAGCAATGGCTAGACCAATGGCACCCTTCCCTCCAGTTATGAGGTAGGTGCTGTTCTCGTTAAAAAGTTGGTCCTTCCAACCACCAGTTTGGACGTCAAGTGTTGGCATTTCCACAACAACTTTTCCAATATGTCTGGCCTTCTGGAGGAAGGAAAGGGCGTCCACAACTCGAGTGGCAGAAAAGCGGGTGAAAGGAAGCGGCTTTATGACATTCTCCCCTACAAGCTCTTCCAACTGATTGAGTACCTCCGTCTCTGTCAATCTATCCAGATCTACAACATCCACAATCTCGTAGTTCACCGATGGTTTCCTTTCCTTTACTTCGTGGGGTTGCCAAATGTCCAGCTTACTGATTTCCACAAAGTAGCCACCACCCTTGCAAACCTCGAGGGAGGCTTCCTTGAATCCAGGACCAGTCAAGCAGTTTAGCACAAGGTCAACCCCTTTTCCTTCCGTTATTTTCATGATGGCTTCCTTGAACTCAAGGGTTCTCGAGCTGTAAACGTTAGGAACACCTAAGGCCCTTAGGTAGTTCCTCTTCCTTGAACTTCCTGCGGTCCCAATCACCTCAAGACCCAAATATTTTGCTACCTGGATGGCTACCAGACCTACCCCACCAGAAGCCGCGTGGATTAAGATGCATTGTCCTGCTTTAGCATGGGCTACATTCACCATGCAATACCGCGCCGTTAGGAAGGCTACCGGGAGCGTAGCCGCTTCAGAGAATGTGAGACCGTTAGGAATTCTGGCTAAGGTGTGGTCAGGACAGCCAACATGACTTGCGAGTGTACTTTCGGATGTGGAATAGCCGAAAACGGGATCTCCTACTTTCCACTTTGTTACGTTTTTTCCTATCCCAGTAATCACTCCGGCGAGGTCAATCCCGATGGTTGTGAGTTGTTCAAATTCTGCGCTGGGCTTCATGACACACAAAACATCCTTAAAATTCAACGCCGTTGCCCTCACTTCCACCAGAACTTGATTGTCACCTGGAACTCCGGCCTGTTTTCCGTTGTATTGCAAATCCGACAGCAGTTTTGATTCCGGAAGCTGAATACAGTAGCCCCCTAATTCAGATTCGGGAACAGGAACAAAATTTGGGATGGGTTCTGGTTCTGCTTTCCCGTTACTTAGCAAACGTCGTACGTGACGTGTGCCATCAGCCCAGTATATGATCTCAGTTTCATCGTCCTCCATCCACATCTCATTAAACAGGTGGGAAACACAGGTTTCTGGCTCCAGGTCGGGATCCACATTAATTAGCTTAGATACCATTCCCGGTATTTCTAGTCTTGCCGATCTTATAAAACCCCAAAGTGTTGCGGAGGGCGGGAAAATAACCAGTGATGTTGAGCACATCGTTCCCACAAGGAGTTTGGGCAGGGAGACCCAATGGGAGCTGACAATATGCTGGCAAATTTTAAATAGTGGCTGTAGCAACGCGGCACACTCTATGGGTTCGTATGTTGGAGGGTCTTTGACCAAATATAAAATCCCTTCCACAGTATCCGTATCAGTGTTGCTCCATTTCTGCTCAACCTCAGCCACAGACATCGTCACCAACTGCCTTCCAACGGTAATCATATTCCTTGATAAAAATGAACATAAACATGTGCTCCAATCGGGATCATCCGCAGTGTGAACTAGAATCCAACTTTTTTGGGAAATATTTCCCTCTATCAACTGGAAATCATCAGATCTGGAAGTCAACTGCCCGGTAATTGTGCAGGAGTGGCTGCCAGAACTCAGCAGTTTGTGTATAGATGATTTGAACCCCTGTTCTTCAAGTAAGGCTGCCCATTGGTCGGCACTGATTGTGCAGTGGGAGGGACGAAGTTCAAAATCTTTGTAGAGCCAGTAGCCATCCAAAATCCCGAAGGTAATGTCCAGCTCCTTAATTGGTTTATTCGTCTCCCCAATGATAACTAGCCCTCCGACCTTTGTCACCATTTTTACGTGGTTGATTGTTTTGCGAAGATTTTTGGTGGCGTGAAATACATCCACCCCAACAACAATGTCGAAGAAGCCGGCTCCAAACCCTTGGTCTAAGGGGTCTTTCTCGATGTCCAGCTTTTTGTAAATGATTTGCCCTTCGTAGTCCCCAAACTTGGCTGCAGCTCTGACAAAAAAGGCGCTGGAAATGTCAGTGAAAACGTATTCATATTCGACTCCATTGTGTTCAAGGAGAGAAAGTGCCTCCTCCGTGAAGAAGCCAGTGCCTGTGAAGATTGGAAAAAAGTTTCTAAGTAACGCGTTCATGAGTTTTTTTCTGCTATGCCAAATATTGCTTTAAGGGACGTTCAAAGACAATTATGTTGCATACCTGCGCCAATTTCCAAAATTCTGAGTGTTTTCTCGGGTGACCCGGCACGCTCCCAAATGTTGGCGATGAGCTCGCCAAAAACTTTAATTGGGGCTTTCGCCCCGTCTCTGTAGAATCGACTGGTTTGGTAATAAAATTCCGCATTGTTCATCCCATTCTCCTCGGATCCAAAAAGTATTTGCTGCCCTTTCAACTTCCCCTGAAGGGCTGGAGCGAGATTTGAACCGCAAGCTGAAATCACTTCAACTGGATCATATTCCTTGACAATAGGAGACTTCAAAAGGGTAGCGATACTGGAATCCACTTGCTCTTCACTCTTTGGGTGCATTTTCAGAAGGAACTGAGACTCTGATGAGCTTTCAAATATCCCGCTCTTCACGAGATACCCAAAATAGTGGTGAAATGCTGGAAGAAGCGGCTCCACAATTTTAAACGCTGAGGCCAGATCGCCCACTCTAAATTTGGGGCTTTGCTCTGGTTTCCAATACCATCCCATTTGATAGAAAGCCTTAAGCACGTAAAGGTCGCAAAGTTCACCCACTTTGTCATCCAGCTCTTGTTCTCTTGGTGTGAAATCGTTTCCGGATTCAAGGTATTCTGCAAGCGCGCAAAAATTGGGGGAGTCCGAGTAGTCCTCCGAGACACGGAGATCAAGGGAAGTGTTAGCCTGCAGTTTTTGGGACGGCTTCCAAACAATTTCATAAGAAACTGGTGTGTTCGTTTGGGGGGGATTTTCGTTAATAACTGCAGCTTTGAGGACAGTATCTACAGTCGTTTTTCTCAGTTGCGGTTTGACCATGAGGACAGCCACATTTCCGGAATTGTTAAGCAGTGTCACCCCTTCTGAATTGCAAAGTATGTATGCAACACCACCACCATCTTGGAGGGCAGCCGAAGCTTTACGGTTGCAAAGCAATTGTTCCATTCCAACCGGAACTTGTAATTTGGTTAGCTCAGTATTTAAATGTAAGATGAGGCATTGAAGCATGGCATCTAACAGTATAGGATGGGCAATATACTCCCTTTCGTCCCTGAAAGGCGTACTAACTTCCACCAAAGTTGAGTCAAAACCCCGCCAAACCTTTTGAATGGGTTTGAATTTTGCGCCATAACTGAGTCCTGCTTCTGCTATGCTTTCATAAAATTCCTTGGCACCTTTTTCAAAATTCGCCATGCTAAATTTGTTTTGAATGTTTTTCACGGTAGAAAGCAAATTTTGATCTAGTTTTTTAATGAGAGGTGACGACGCGGCAAGCTCACATGACGCATACATTTTCCATTCTGTTCGGCTTCCTGAAATAACTTGCATATTTATCGATAGCCTTGACGGCAACTGGTTATCATCGCCCGTAGTTACAGTCTGAATGATTGAGTTTTTGTGCATGGCGCTTCCAAAATGAAGCGGATGATGTATTTTGAAATTTTGGATAAGAACCAAGTCAGTCGGACTTTTAGCTTGGAAGGATTTTGCTGCCAGTGCCATTTCTAAATAACCAGCAGCTGGAAAAATGGGTTGGGTTCCGATCACGTGATCCAGCAAATAATCAGTTTTTTTACTGCCACCATGTTGGAATTGAAAGATTGCGTTTCCTGACGCATTAGGAAAACAGCCACCCAAAAGAGGATGAATTTTCTGCAGGCTGTATAATTTTTTGTTCTCTTTTTTATCAAACCAAAACCGTTTCCTCTGGAAAGGATAATGGGGCAACGAGACATTTAGGAGAGTAGATGAGTACGGCTTGTAGAAGCCTTCCCAGTCAATGTTAAGACCAGTCTCGTACAAAAATGTTAATGTGGATAGGAGTGAGGACCAGCACAGGTCAGTTCCATTGTTGTGAGAAGAGTCTGGGTCAACTCCTAGTTTCTCTTGGTCAAAACCAACTTCAAGATATAGGTCGCATTCTGCGTACCCTTTTGACCGCAAATCTGACTCAATATTCCCACCATTTGCAGAGCTTGAAATGTACGGGATTGTCCGTGGGTGAGTCCCTTTTATGTTTTTGAGGAACTCGTATGTTTTTTGAGAAGCTGGCATTTCATTCAATAGGCTGAATGCCTTTTTAAGCTTCCATTCTCCTGCTGCAACCCTTCCCACGAGTTCCCCTAACTGGCAGCCAACCAAAACATCTGGTTTCACTCCCCACGATTCCCAAAGTTTGAAGAGGGAAAAGTAGCATGCAAATTTGCAGTAGCGATGCTGCAACTTCATTTTGGGTCCTTCTGGACTCAACTCATTCACAAGTAACGCCACCGGGGATGTATTGGGGTCAACTTGGGAACTAACGCGCTCGCAAAAATCCATATACATTTTAAACAATGGAGCTGTACGGTAAAGTTCCTCAAAATTTTGTAGCTCCTGCTTCGTCATGTAATCATCGTTGGGTACAAAGGAAAAGCACACCTTTATAAGGTGTGGGGACCCGTTTGTGGTTTGAATTGGTTTTTCTTGAAGAGCTGAAATGATTTCCTCGATAGTTTTGCCAACAACTGCTCTTCTAATAGGATGATGGGCTCTGCATGCATTGGCTGTGTAAGCAATGTTTGAAATATTGTGTGAATTATCCTCCTTCTGAGGTCTGAGTAGGTGCTCCACATAGGAATTCGTGAGATGTTGCAACGCCTCCTCAGTTTTTGCAGACAACGCTAATACATGGAGTGGAGGAGTTTTTATGAAGCTCTTCATTTGCCTTTCTTTGATTTTCATAGGAACATCACGAATAATCATGTGAACGTCCGTCCCAGTTATACCAAAATTTGAAACTCCCGCAATTCTCGGTCGCTCATTACCCTCCTTCCACTCCACAGCTTCGAGAGGAATGGTTCCGGGAATGGAGTCGAAGTTGACTTTAGGGTTTAACCGTTTTAAGTTAATATGCGGAGGAATGAGCTCATGCTTCAGGGCCAGCAAAACTTTGATTATTGCCGCCAGTCCAGAGCAAGACTCGGTATGACCTATATTGGTCTTCCCCGAGCCAATGATTAGTGGCGCAAGCCTTCCTTGGCTTCCTTCTGGTGAAGAGTATGCCTCCGTAATTGCGGCGGCTTCAATTGGATCCCCTACCTCTGTTCCGGTGGCGTGTGCCTCAACATAATCTACATCATTTGGAGATATTCCCGCGTTCTTCAAAGCATTTTTCATCGCCATCAACTCACTTTTTATGGTGGGGCTCCCGTAGCTTCTACTCAACCCTTCTTGGGAGGTAGCGGAGCCAAGGATGACTCCGTAAATTTTATCCTTGTTTCGAACTGCGTCGGTATAGCGCTTCAGAACGAGTACGGCAACCCCCTCTCCTCTTGCGTAGCCGTCGCCATCCGCATCAAACGTTTTGCACATGCCGTCCGCTGCCCAAATGAGTTTGCTTTTTGTGTCCATTTGGAGGATAATATTGGCTCCGGCTGCGAGGGCCAGTGAGCATTCTCCTTGCTGTAGGCTTTTACGCGCTAGGTCAACTGCTATCATAGAAGATGAGCACCCCGATTCTGTAGCAATATTCGGCCCAGTAAATCCATAAAAGTATGAAAGCTTTGCGGCCACACTTCCAGCCCCATTACCAAGATATTTGCGAAGAAAATCCTCCTTTGGCTTCCCTTCCATGTTCATCATCTCCTTGTATTCTTGGAGCCAGCTCCCAAAAAATATACCTGTTGGACTGCCTTTAAGTTTATCTGGATTTAAACCGGCATCCTCCAACGCTTCCCAACTCACTTCCAGTAGTAGTCGACCCTGAACGTCTGTGAATGCAGTTTCGGCTGGGGACATTCCGAAAAATGAGGCATCAAAGGTGTCCACAGCACATTTTAGAAGGTTGACTTTGAACTGAGTATCCATGTTGGACAAGGCGACCCGCTTTTGTGAAGGAAACTCGGATGTATTCCTGCCAGATTTTAAAACGTCCCAGTATTCTTCCACAGAGTTGGCACCCGGAAATCTGCATGACATTCCAACCACTGCTATCCAATCTTTTTGTTGGTGACCTAAGTCAATTCGGTTTGCCGCATTATTTAGATTCAGCAATGTTGAAGCTAACTCCTGTTCCAAATCACTCATATTCGCAATGATCCCGTTTTCTTGAGTGATAGATTGCAACAGTTCTTCGTCAATTTCCGTAAAGTGGATGACATCCGTCTCGGAACAGTACTTTAGGTCCTTAAAAGGGATAACCATACTGTTCTTACAGTTGCTGCTGATTTTGGGAAATTTAAACACCCGTGTCACTTCTTCCGCTGTTATCAGCTCACTTCCAGCTGCGACTGCCTTCTCGTATACCAATTTATTTGGTGTCACTGGAACGATTTGCCAATTCCCTTTGTAGTCAGCAATCACGGATTCCCTGGTGAATAGGTCATCCAATTGACAAAGAGCCTGGGAACAAACAGCAGAATTTGGTGAAATATAAACGTATACCAATATGTAGCACTTGTGTTAACTTATTATTACCAGAACACCAGCATCAACAACCACAACCTTTGTAAATTGATGCAAACTGAGACAATGCTGGAGCAACAAGGCCTTTTCTTGTCCAACTCCCCGATAATCCAATGACGTAATAATCACGCCGTCAAAAGAAGCTTCCAGTTTTGTTCTTTAAAAATGCAAAATACCTACCTAATGAAAAGCCAAATTAAATACGGTTTAAAACTAAATTAATTCTTTACATGGTCTTCGAGGGAGCGGATTGGGTAGCTAACGCCAGGACCTGAACTTCGCTTTGTCCATTGGATTTACGTATCATTCCTCCGGAAAGAATCGCTTTCAATACGCTTTGCTCGTCAGGGACAATGACGATTACGACCCGAGTTGGGCTTGTGTGGATTTCTGAACAAGCAGATAATACAGAAAAGTTTGTACAAGAATCGGAGTAAAGTAAAATGCTATAAAAATGTCGAAAGAAACGAACCTTCCATTTTCCTTAGTCTTAAGATTTTTGGTCGAAGAGATAACCGCTATTGAAGTTTGTTTGAGTACAGCTCCAAAATTGAATCTATTGAGAGTGAACTATATATGTGTATATATATACATATGAGACAGGATAATTACACGGAAACGATTCTTTGGATAATATCTGGTGGTTATTTTAATGGGCTTTGGCAACAGATACAAATCGATCTAAGAATTCCACGAAATGCAAGATAATCAATTGTAAACATGCCATCATAAGTAACTATGTATCTTGTTGAATGGAAGCCAACCCGGTGGCGAACCACTATTACCATTATGGCAATTGTTATAACGTGTGAATAATGTAAGTCAAATTGGAATCATGACTCCAGTGTGACGCATATCTACTTGCGAAATAAAACTGGTAACACAGGAATGGAACATTTGGAAAATAAAATAGATCCAAGCCATTACGTTCGTGAAATTCTATATTAAAAAATCTTCAGCAATTATTTTAAATACAAGACTTCTGTAAATGCTGGAAATATTTGCAACCGGGAAGTGGATCTAAACAGGAAACGTAGTATCATTATTTTAACTATTGTTTCGTAAGCCCTGTGAATTCCACGATCATGGGGGATTTTTATGGTCTACATCACGACTCCGGATCGAATGTTCATTACTTTGTTCTAGAAGCCAAAATTCTGCTTGTAGAATATCAGTTGAAATGACGCGTTTTAAATAGCTAGTTGAATAGAGTCTGTTTTCAATCGTGCCTTTTTAAGGAACACTTTTACATAAAAAAAAACAAGTGGTCATGTTGCGTATCCTGGTCAAACGTCTAAGTCCAAAGGAATACTTGGAGTGTATTCAGGAATTAATAATAATCCTCACACATTACAACCAATAGCTTTGGATAAACGTCACGTGTCGCAAAAACACGTGAAATGTCGTAAACAATTGTTAATTAATCGTCTCATGGCGCAAATAATAATTCCTAATAAATATCGCATACCGCACACAATAATAATTCATGTCGCAAACAATATATGTGAAAAATGTTGCACGTCGCCGACAATAATTTACAAGAAAAAATGTCGCACGTCACCCACAATAGTTAATGATAAATTTCCCATGTCATCATCAATAACTTATAAGAAATGTCGCATGTAATGCAATAATCAATAAACGGTATAGGAGTGTATAGAAGTTGCAAAGCAACTGATTAAAAGAATTGAAACGAGGTTTACAATTAAATGCCAACGTTACGATAAAAAGAACTGTTCACTGAAACCAAAAAACACTGCAGGCAATGTTGTACTGATACAGATTGTCACCTCTAGAGCAGTTGGCAGTGATGTGATGATGATGTGATGTGTATATTCTTATGGGCATACTGGCAGTGATTCTCCTGCACTTTTCTGTTGCTGTGATGCGCTCTTATGTGTATGTATACTCAGCTGGTTGATGACATGACTGATGACGCGAACAACCTTCTCCCGATAAAGAGTGCTTACGAAAAAGGAACAATTAAAAGAAGTCGCCTCGCAGCTTAATAATTTATTATATCGCATATCATAATCAATAATTTATATTAAATGGCGCCTGTTATAACCAATTATTGAGGTTCCAATAATTTTTAGCAACGGCAAATAATGATTGGTGTTCCCGATAAAAAAGCTATTAAGTGGATATATGGTATACAACAAACTTAAAAATTTTACGCTTTTTATTATAAGCAGTGCCAAAATGCGGCATGTACGTTCCATTTGAGCTTAGTTGTAAAGTTGTTAATACAACAATATTTCATTTTAATGCTTCAAGAGACTGAGGGACAACAGCTTGAAAATGTATTTTAATACACTCGCTGAGTGTGCATTTGACAAGTTTAAAAACTGGTCGAGTTGATGAGACACTTTGAATTTAGCTTAAATGCCGCGTAGCTTTTCAATTAAGGATCAACAGGGACAACAAAATGAACTGATTTGTTATGTTATTCATCAATGATTGACTTGATCAGATTTTTAAAACTGTTGACTACACATAATGATGATTGATTGATATTTTTACATAACGAACTGACGTATAGATGAAAGCGAATATTATGATAAGTTTCTCGCAACAGGTGTGTAGTATTATTGAGAGCTTACAACGTTCCATTTTTATTCTTTTAGTGATGTGTCCACAATGAGATGAGACTAATTAGCAACCTGTGGTACAGTCCAAAATAAGTATTAGTGTTGAAATCTCACAATTTTGAATTTGAAAACATGAAATATTTTAAGGAAGTATTATACCAGAACTTAAGCTTGTTCTTGCTGACAAACCATCCACAGTGGCAAGTTTTTCAAGCCTGTGAATGTGCTTGCGGAAATACTCAGTTACTGCAGCCATGTCAAGATCATTTTTGACCAACTCGATGTCCGAAATGGCAAGCCCCACAAGGAAAGTTTCACCATAATAAATTGGGCATAATGCGCAAACTGAAAGAAATAAATCAGCGTGTTTGTCAATCTTAAATAATAAACTTTATTAAATTGGAGAAATTAGTGACTCCGTTTTTACCACTGCCGTAGACCGGGCGGATCATTCCAACGAATGATGTTACTACTCCTCTTTGAAACCTAAATACTTGTTCTGACATTGGGAACGTCGTTATTGAAATCGGCCGAAAGGCTGCAAACCCGCTGAATAATCGAATCCATCTGACTGGTAAACAGCCGGTTAGTTGAAGTAATCTGAAACCTCCTTCACTAGCATTTTTTGGGCTGTCCAGTATTTTTTCATTAATTGCAGTCAGTTGTTTGTGCACGTCAGACCCTGTAAATGGAATGCATCGTGTGTACACGTTAAAAACGTTAGTAGGCTCCACAGTAGATGGAGGAAGATCAATGTTAGCTGCCAGGGCAACGTTTAGGGAATTGGGGATATGGATGCCTTTTTTATTTGATAGTTCATGTATTGCTGCCATTAGCGCATTGCAAAATACGGCAAGTGTTTCGCATCTAAAAGCCTTCCGTATGCGGCTTACGGTTTTACTTTCAAATTTGATATGTGCAATCCTATGCAAATCTGATGAGGAATTGGCTGGGATCGTGGATTTACTGTGACAAAGCGTCTCTTTTATTTGATCAAAAAGCGTGTATAGGATACAATTTCCTATTTCCAACAAGTTTTCTGCTGGCCTCATTGATGGTTGATCAATAGTTTGTGGCAAATTGTCGTCAAACACGCACCGTTGTAGAAACCTTTTAAATGAACGGCCATCCATGTATCCATGATTCATTCGTGCAATTAAGGCTACCTGCGTTTGTGAAGTGGTTTGAGGCGTTTTGGATCTAGTTCTAACTTGAGGTATTACTAGAACTTCCCACGTTGGTCTCGTGCTTGCATCCATGTCCGTATTGACTACATTTTGCAAAACCCTCATCATTTCGTTTTCGGAGTACACCTTACACAAAGAATCTGCTCCTGGGCAAAGTTTCACGTGATTGCGAATGTCAACCTTGTTTGCTCCCAAATCTTCCCAGCAACAAAAACCCAATTTTACGCATGCTCTATATTTTAACTTCTTATATTGTGGAGTATTCAGGTGTCCAGAAATTTTGGACCGTAACGCTTCCAAACTATCGTTGTCAAACGGAGTTTTCGGGCTCACTAGCAGAAAGACGGCATATCCAAGAATTTTAGGTGGTGGTTCCAAACTGCATGCGGCGTCCATCCCTTTCATAAGAATAAACCTACAATTGTAGCGTTGCTGCAAGTACCACTTTACCAATTGTCGGTAAGCTAGTACAGCAGCAATAAGTGGAACACAAAGAAGTGACACCAAGGCAGTAATCAGTGCAGCTAAAACGGTTGTTCCAACTTCTCCTGTTTTTACTCCAAACCCTGGGGTTTTCTTTGGTGGCATCTTGACAAATGAGCTGAATAAACACTGAATATTACAAACTGGGAAAGAAATAGGAGTATGCAACTAAATTGGAAGTCAGAAAAGTTACAATGCAGCCGGACCAGTTACTCTCTGCTTCCAAACTAAGAAGATTTTTTCCATAAAAGAACTAAACTTGTGAATAAAAAGTACGTGATAGGAATAATAGGTGCACGCAAGCGATCATTGCAATTTTCGTGTAATGACTAGTAGCATGCATTGCAAACGGCCAAATAAATCGACTGAATACGTCAATTCCTTGTGCGAGTTCGAAGTGAGAAAAACATTATTCCAATTTCGTTTTTAAATGTGCTTTTCAATCGTGGACTACAGAAGCCGCATATTTCGTTTGTTTTTATTACCATCTTGGGGTATAATTCTAATCCCTAAAATCTATTTCTAAACCCAAATCAAATACAGTTTCTTAAGGAAAGGATGTAAGGGACTGCATTCCCCTAACGCAATATGTTAGATATACATGCCACTCCAAAAGTTGGAGGATGTTAAATTATTTAACTACCATTCGTTTCAGGTATTGCATTTCAAGTCAGGATTATCTGTCCATACGGTAATGACTTTCAATGGCTAACATTTTATTATAAATAGGGTGATTGCAAGGACAAGGTTACAACGCAACTCTACGCCAACCTAATTTTACGAACGACGTCATGACGTGCCTCCGCAGACCCACTTACAAACAGGTGTTCTTTTGCCAACCACCAACCACGTAAAAATAAATGGTAGTTAATAAAACCCGCTCAAGCAGTTTGCGGTGTCGACGTAGCTGAATGATTGGCACTTGTTGCGCTTGCTATTTGTGTATGAGCATTTCAAGACATCAAGACCAATTCACGACGTGATTGATTGTCTAATGCGCTATAACTCCATCAATTTGAAGAATAAAGTTAAACTACAGTCACCATTCGATTGAGCATGTCAAATATGGCTGGCCCAAGCCGAGACTTTTTCACTTTGCCAAAGTGACGCTCTGACGAGATAAACAAAGTGCAAAGTAAAAATCATTGTACAGTCAGGAACAGGAATTAACATAACTGGACCTTGACCTCCTATAGGTGGATCGAGTTGGTCCTGCTATAGCTGGACCCTTTGAAATTGGCATGTTTGTTTAAAGAAGCTAAACTGTTTAACATTGAATAGGTGTAAAATATACAACAGGGGACACTCAACAAAAATGTATATACAACATTCCTGTATTACATATTCCAAAAAGGAAGGTGCATTCCACATATTGATTTGCTAGCTAATAAGCGTAAAAAAGCATCATGACAAAACTCTGTGACTGTCTTCCAAATTACATGCTTTACAATACAAGTTTTCTTTAAGTACTCTCAAACTGTGTAGGCAACGTTTATATGACAAACAAATCCTTGCCGTATTTATTGGAATTATTCCAAATCTGTTAAGTTGTGACGATGAACAAATATACCAGTTCGTCAATTTTTAATGTTTGCCTCATCTTGTCAAAATGGTAACTTGTCGAGGTTCCTGCATACTTCATTCCCACCATATAATTCAAACACGTTTATGCAGAAAGGAAAAACGGAAAGCTTTTATTGTCTCACGCACGTCGGTACACAAACTTGGTTAGAATCGGTAATATCCTATAATGGTTTTGCTATACCCAAGCAAATTTTATTATGCATGAGATGAGCATATATTTAATACCCAGACAGTTGCAGGTAAACTTTATCATTAGCCAGTATCTGAAATAATTTTTTGTAATGCCTGAAGTACGTTTTTATTTTTTAATTCCAAATGATCCTGTTCACACCATTATTGTTGAGTGGTGTTGATTGTAAATAAAGTGGCATTCATGGGCCCACCAACAAAGTAAAACACTTGTGCGTGTAACCAACAAAATACATAAAGATAAATTGTAGAGGAAATATTCTTGAAAGATTTGTATCGCATATACTTCGTCTATTCGTAAATAATAATTTGAATTCACAGTGCAAATATTACTTTCAACATCAAGATCCCCTTCTGATATTATGCTTTAGAATTCAGGTGATATTCACGCTCGATGGTTGTATCGCTCCTTGTCAGGTCTGTTAGGAGTATTTAGCAAAACCGACTAGGCTTTTTAGTGATTAAACTACGGAAGCCTTTTTTCCTTTTTCATTTAACTCGTGATTAGCTGCGAATAGTTTAATATCTCGAGTTAATTGTGATTGAAGATTCGGACCGGTGAGGCATACTTCCCATACTGTGATTTCAGAGCTGGCTAATTAATTATGGGAGACAATGATCAATTCCCGTTTGTCAAAAAAATAACGAATTCTTTAAATTTAGCTTCAAACCGGTATACGAACAATGGCAGAGAGAATAAGGTAAAATAAATTGGAAATACAGAATATCCGAATTTATTTGTCATTAACAGTTTGTAATGTAATTTATGCGTACGGTAAAAGCCCTCCATCGCCGAATCGTCTCCACCCTTTTCTATAAAGAAAATAAGAAATAAGTCAACTTACATTTTCCAGGAAACAAATTCGGACTCTGCTGCTGAGCAACCGACTGGTAGCATTCAAGGACGTCAGCATTTATTTACAAGTCCGAATCATTTAGAATTATTACCCTCTACTCTTCCAACTAATTTGGCACAACAAAAACCCTTAGAACCAGTAATAATACCAAGTTGACTATTTTCGGTTTGTACTTTGCTTTAAAAAAAATTTATACTCGTTCGATATTTGCAGACTGTGCGTTTTTCCAAATGTTCGCAATGCAGCAATCATGGAGTCTGGGCTCCCGTGAAAAATCACAAGAGGCACTGTCCTTGGAGAACATGTCAGTGCATTAAGTGTTTCATGACTAATCACCGTCGTAGAGTGAGTGCTACCCAGGTCAGTTTCTTAAATTTTGGTCAAAACTCTTACTTTACATAGGACTTCTGGTTCACCTAATATTTAAACTAATTAATTTTTATTAAGAAAATTAGATAATTCAATTAGTATGAATACTTTATTTAGACCGCACTAAGGAGAGCACGGGCCCAAGATAAAGCATTTGCTAAAGCGAACAAAGATAAAGATGGACTAGCTTTTTCTCCACATGCAGCACTAATCCAAAGCCAAAATGAACTATTTACCAACATGGAACAAGAAAACAGCATGGACGATTCTTTAGCAAATAGAATTGACACTGGTCTAAATAGGAGCCACGGTTTTGGCAAGTTTACATTTTACAGCTGTTTGACTATCATACAAAGTATAAGCCCACATTTATTTGTGCTATGTAATTATTAATTTAAATTTGTAGGTCATCAGACGACAAACACAACTATGGTAATTGATGAAATGATATTACCTATGAGGTCTTTGATGGACTTGTTCCACATTCCAACTGGAATGGATTTTCTCGTATTCTTGATTCTCAAGGACAAACGTGGCGATTTAGGACAAACATCTGCCAAAATTTTCGAAGGTGGCAACTGGTTCTTCTTAGCTACTGATTTGCGAGAATATTTTAAATGATTTTTGACCAATTAGTAATGACTAAAGCTCCTTTTAAAGTTAAAGAACGAACTATGTATTGGTGTGATAGGGTACTGGTGGAAATTAAGTATTTCCATACCATGCACATAACCGTGTCTGCATTGATAGTGCATTAAAATAGCAGCCCATAAATCATGCATATTTTATCTGCATTGCATATTTGGTTAATTATTTTTCCCTGCGCTCGGAAAAAGAATTTATGGTATTAACAAAAATTTCAAATTTAAGCACTTACAGTTATGTGACAATTTTAGAACTTTTGGTCAGCCTATAGCCTCTTAATTTGAATATCTAAAATAGGTAAAAGTCTAAACTGACGTTGGGAGGGGGCGGACTGCACTAAGATAGTCAACATTATATCGTATCTAAACACATACACAAAAAATTATAGCGAAAGGGATTGATAATATTGTTAAAAACAGTCAAAAATCGTTTCACTTATCTACACCTGCCTATAAATTGAGTATTTTTTAAATTCGAATACTGTAAATTAAAGCTCTATTACGGTTTCAATTTCAGCAAAATGTGAGCTGCGGTCCTGGGAGCAATTGCGGGAGGCGGTGCGGGGAGCACGCTCCGGCTGTGAAAACACACCAGCACCAGAAATTTAAATTGACGCAGGTATAGCTTCTTTAACTAAATGCATTGATAAAACCTGTAAAATATTTTTAACTCTTTAATATGAAATAACTGTTACTTTGTCATTGCTTCAAATTTCTTGCGCTATCACAATTTTTTTTGAGTAAATGAACTTGTGACTGGTTAACAGTTGATACCATATCACCAAAGATTGTCCGAAAAAGGCTGTTCGATGAGCAGCCCAACAGAAAATTGCAGAAGAACGTGACTGGATTTTTAATTAAATAGAAAATTATGTAACCAATTTTGTTATTCAACAGCAATGTGCACAGATAAACGATATAAAACTCTTATTTAGACCTTTTTTTCTGCCCATCTACTCCTTTTACAAACAGCCAGATGCTTGCTTACGGCAAACTTTTTTTTCATTTAGCATATATTTAAAAAACAGTATATACTTGTACGATGCAATGCCATAAAAATACCAAGAAAATGTCAGGAAAATCTGTTCTACTTGCAGTTAATCGTTGAGTTGTGATATATCGTTTTTAAAGTAAGCAGTCCATACGGTTGAACTTTATAGATGGATGCTTTTATTATTTGGCTAGAATTTTATCAATAAAGTTTTCGCTTCGATGGCACACAAAGAAAATAACGCATTACAAATCAAGTTTCAGTTTCTTAAGCACGAAATCGAGGCAAATTGGCAGTAATACAATGACTTTGGCAATGGAGATTCTCACAAACACAGCTAAGATAAGTATCCCTGTACTGAGTTCGACCATTATGTGAAAGGTACAGAAATACAGATTGCTTGCATTGATCTATTATTCATCATAAAGTGATAAATTCTATACAACCGAGTGACCAACCACTCCATTTTACACAGTATAACAAACGAACTTACTTTGCTTTGAAGGGTAATCCCTGACGGCGATTCAGTTTCCCGGTTTCAACAATGGTTTTAAGTGTCTTTTGTAATGGCCCAACTCGTAGGCAAATAATGTTCATGAAAAACCGATTGTGCCATCTTAACAATTAATTTTTATTTAAGCATTGCATAAAATGACGTAACAAATGAATCAGTGTAATAACAGCTGTTGTTCGAAAGTTGGTTTACCATTTGATTATTATTTCTTCTTTATTGAGTCTTCAAATATTATTTGAATTGTAACCAAGGTCTCATTTTGTGGCTACATTTTGGCAGTACAAAAGTCTTTTTGAAATAAAGGCTAAAGTTCCTACCTTAACGTTAAAGAATGACCGATTTATGTTTAATTCTAGTTTAAATTACTCCACACTAAAATCTGTATCACGTTTATAGTAGCTAAGTGAAATCAACACCATGAGAACGGGAAGGCATTTTAGTAAGTATACCAGATATTTAATTTTGTCATTCTAGATGACAAGCGTGGTATCAAAACTCGTGACCCGGAACTTGACTTGAATATATAAATACATTTACATGATCGCATTCTAAAAAAAATTCAAAAATACGGTTCATAATTCAAATTTGTTTAAAGGTAAGACTGGTTTAAATGTAATATCTGCAACTTAATGTTATCAACCAAGGGAAAATTTAAATTCCAATCGTAAGTTGCCTTTTTTCAAATCAATTAATAATCAAAAACTTTGGAGAAGGACGTTCACGTTTGTCAATAGGAAAAATTTACATATTCAGTATTTTAACTGAGTTTCATCATAAATAATTTTAGTTTGACGGTACAGAAAATAAACTTGCATGACGTCGACTCCCAAAATACCAAGTTTCAATTTGTTGCTTACGCAAACCAGGAAAGTGCTAGAAATACAACACCTTTGCACGTGGGGAGTCTTACAAACTGCTTGAGGATAGTTAGCCATTTGGTAACATGCATTTTGTGTGAACGATACGGTAATACAGGTTGCATGTGAGGCTGTATTATTCACTATACACAAATGGTGTGATGAACTCGAGACCACCGTGTGACCACCCACGCCAATGCACACCTAAGAGCAAATATGAATTTACTTGGCTTCACTGGGCATGCTTTGCTGGCAAATTTACAGCATAGTCGAGAATGTTCCATTTTCTTTTTGTGAATAATTTCGTAATGCAGATTATCTGCAAGGCTGGATCATCTGCCGTCAGCAAAGCGTTTAAATTTTTTTAGACCTACGAGTGACCACCCATGCAATTGCACGCCGTTTAGCAAATTTCGCAATTCCTTGTGGCTTTGCAGAGTCACATTTCCTCCATTTTCCATGACGGAATATTATTTTTTCTTCCGCAATTTCGAAACCTGGAAGCAAATACCTGGCACGTAAAATCCAATTGCCTAACCTTTTCACATATTTTTGATATCAACAATGGATATAGGAGACATCACACAATGGAAAAATACAACGCAATTGATTTGATCTTGGTGGTTACGTGTCACTGCACCTTGTTAGCTACGCGGCATGTCAAAACCTAATCGAAGCGAAGTGTTATAAATTGGGTAAAATATTAACTCAACAGATGCTTAGCTGACATATTTTTTTACGAGCAGCTACATATAATAATGCAGGATACTAGAATCTGAATGACAATAAATTTCAGCGTTTATTTTATGAATAATTAAATGATACTACTTATTCATTGGAAATGCGACTTTTTTCTTTGTGATAAAAAATGTGTCACAAAACTTCTTTTGTTTCGTGATCCGTTGAAAATGAAAGTATACTTACTAACAGTTGATTCAAACGCAAAATTTAATTAAATGCAAAAAATATGCTATACATTTTATTGCTTGGATGTATGTCACACTTGAAATTGGCCTCAATGTCAATAATTAGATAGTTTATGCCCATTTACTAATTGATTGTCCCGAAAGAAAATGAGTTGTAGAAAATGTTTGACAATAACAATAGAAACGCGTTGGTTTGTAGCATTGATTAAAAATTAATCATGAAAGTCGGAAGATTTGTTGATTTTCCCCTCATAGTCTGATATACACCAGATGCTGCACCATAAGCAGATACACACTGCCCCACAAGCATTGCAATAACATGATTCATACCGTCTTTCATGCAATTCTCATAGGTGCTCTACAAACCGCTTGGCCATTTGCTATATAATAGTGATGGGATTGTGTCATCCTGAGATAATCTTAAATACGGCAAACCATTTCGTGTAAGTGAACGATTACGAAGATCCTTAAATGATACATGATTGACACAAGCCAGCCTTCAGTCGTACAAATCTGTCACACAATGAAATGAAAATTTATAAAACTTTACCTTAAGCCCACAAAAATGTAATTTACTTAGCAATATGTCTGTGCTGCTGGTAAATTTGTGCATTTAATCACTACGTAATTGACAGCTGGCTAAAAAAGAATTGTAAAGCATACAAATATGTGTTGTAAAAAGGTGCGTTGCTAAAAACTGTTTTCAAATTCAAAATATGTTATTCCGATTAGAATTCGAACCCTTGTTTAACTAGTCAAGTAATTCAATGTTTTTGATGCTGCCTTTGAGTTCATAATACTTAGAGCTGGCAATGTATATGTTGGTTTTATTCTGTTTTTAACCTTGACATCAAACATACTCCAGGTGACACAAATCAAAGTAAACACCAGTGAAATGAATGAAATAGACCTCACAAAACACAAAACGTTTACAGTGGAAATGTTTTGACGCAAACCCACCACTAAACAAACCCCACTTGAACAGTTGTGGTCGATTTCGTATCATCATCATATAACCACTGACGAATGCGTAAACTCGATTAACATGGCACCTTACATGCAATTCTCAATACTGCAGCATAAATTCCTAGAAATCCATTTGAGCATGAGCTTCAATTGAATCCCAGAAGACGGCTTTTGCAAAAAGCAGTGTAAGTTAGCAAAGCTGAGCTCCCGTTTATACACTATGTTCTACGTTTACGTCAATTCATGCAAAACCATATTTTGTTTGACGTAAATTGCTTTATTTTACATGTTATGCAGGAATGAATGCCGATAAAACACATATCTTTCAAAAATTTATTTAAAATTTCAAGGACTAAACAAGAACTCTTTCGCCGTATTATGCGTTTTACCGCTACTTTTAAAAATACCGGCAATCTTTAGTTAGTACTTTTGTAAATACAAAACATGCCAAGCAATATATTGTATCAAGTTGGTACAAAACTTGTCCAATCGTGAATAAATTTAGCAGTAGCACAGTTGAATATTTTATTGAAAGCAATGCATAAAACATTGTTGATGTGTAAATTAATTTTGGGGAGAGCGACTGAAATGTCTTTGCGTAAATCCATAGATTGTGAATCATATTGGCGTGTGTATTTTGAAGCGCTGTATATACGAGAACATATTCGGCGAACACAACATGAAACATCTTATCCAGATATATAGCTAGACATGTAAACCTTTTAATTTATTTAATTTTATGGAATTAAGGCGTTTTTTCATACGTTTGTTTTGTTACTAATTGACAGATGATTGGTCACTTGTAGTATTTTGCCTTATGCATATTTTTTAAAGGCAGCAAGTATGAGTCATACTGTATGACAATGAGACAACGGCCAAAAATGATTAAACAAATTACATGAAAAGAACCTCCAATTGCATGAAATTCAAAAATTCAGTTTAGTTCTTTAATTTTTAAATGTGAGCAGTTCGTAAGGGTAAACAAACCTGAATGGCTGCATTCAATATTTGGACTGAGCTTCATCATTAATATTTTTATTACGTCGGTACAGAAAATAAATTTGCATGACGTCGACTCTCAAAATACCAAGTTTCAATTTGTTGCACACGCAAACGAGGAAAGTGCTAGTAATTCAAGAGCTTTGCACATGAGGAGTCGTACAAACAGCTTGAGGATATCTAGCCATTCGGTCTGTAGTTTACGTAAACGATACGGTAATACAGGTTGCATGTGAGGAACTCCAGACCACCGTGTGACCACCCACGCTAATGTACACCTTAAAGCAAATATAAATTTACTTGGCTTCAAGGGGCAAATCTTGCTTGCAAATTTACAGCAGAGTCGAGAATGTTCCATTTTCTTTTTGTGAATAATTTTGTAATACAGATTATCTGCAAGGCTGGATCATATGCCGTCAGCAAAGCGTTTAAAAATGCTAAACCTACCCATGCCATTGCACGCCGTTTAGCAAATTTCGCAATTCCTTGTGGCTTTGCAGGGTCACCTTTCCTTCATTTTCAATGACGGAATAATATTTTGTCTTCCGCAATTTCGAAACCTGGACGCAAATACCTGGCACGTAAAATCCAATTGCCTAACCTTTTCGCATATTTTTGATATCAACAATGGAAATAGGAGGTGGTTGGTAGCATCGTGACCCGTCAGAACTTACTCTGTACGTGTTATAAATTGGTAAAATATTAATTCAACAGATGCTTAGCAGACATATTTTATAACGAGCAACGATACATAACAATGCAGGGCACTGGAATCTGAATGACAATAATTTCAGCGTTCATATTATGAATGATAAAATGGTATTACTTACTCATTGGATCATTGACTGAATGCCAATGTGTTTGAACTAACAGTTGATTCAAACATACACTTCCATTAAATGCAAAAATGTTCTATAAATTTTTGTTCCTTGGATTATTGTCACACTAGTAATTGGCCTTTGTGTCAATAAATAGACCTAAATCATCACCACTTCGAGTGTCGACAACAAAATCACAAAAAGTCAAAGGTTTGTAAAATTTGAGGAAATAGCTATCAACCGTTTACCTATTGACATACAACCGATACCCTTCCATCGTCCTGGAAAATAGATAATGTTAAACTGTGTACCTGTCTTATACAAAGCTTCAAAGTGCCTGAAAAATGGAAAAAAAACTTTAACATGCAAATCATTATAAAAAATGGTTAGGAAGAGTAATAATATTAAATTGTTCCACTTCAACGAAATACTTTTGTTTTTTTCACATGTGCATATGTGCCCACCAACGAAGCATTGTACCTGTGCGTGGTTTAAGAATTATAATATGTAATGATAAAATTCAAGGGAAATTGTGTTGAAACATTCCTATTGCGGCGAATCCATATACATTCACTTTACAGCACACCGACTGCATTCAAAGGGAGCGTCGAATACTTCAGTTTGAATATAAACGTAGATATGCAAAGTAGGCAGGTGCAAAGCTTCTAATCATATCACTTGTGGGTATACAACCAAGCCAGCAAGGTGTGTACTGAAACTTTTTTGTTTTGGTAGTGATAAGATTCTTTTAATAATTAAATTTCACCCTTCGGCACTCTTTTTACGATTTCTGGAACTTCAGAGTTGGCTACAAAAATATGGGAGACCACGACAATTTGGCATTTTTCACGAATTCCGCCAATGCTTTCAGTTCGGTTTCAAGTTGCCCCACTAACAGCGCTTTCAACAGCAAGAATATTAAGGTAAGAAAATTTGAAGCTGACTAATATAAATTTTTATTTGCTTTTTAATTTATATTGTAAAAAAGCAATGCCCTTTAATTCTATACATAATTCAGTTTATCTTTCTCTAAAACAATAACTGTTCACATCTGGTTAAAATCTTACACTACAATCCAATCGATTTTTCTAGAAATCAAACGTTGTTCGGTCAACTGTTGCAAAACCGGTAGCGATGCACGCTGCCTGTCAAACTGATTGGGCAAAACCAAAGTCCTTAAAACAGGTATTACATTCCAGTTTTCTGTTTTAAGTTAGCATTATTAGTTTTTAAAACTCATCCTTCATTTACAGAATGCGTGTTTTTCGAAACGTTTGCAACGTAAAAATTATGGAGTGTGGGTTCCCGTGAAACCTCACAGAAGGTGCATCAAAAGTTGCATGACTCATGATCGTCGTCGTATGATGGCTACCCAGACAACCCAGGAGGTCAGTTTCTGTAATTTGCTTTAACTCTGATTCGCAAAGCCGACTATTTATAGGTTTGAATTTTCAATTCAAGAACTCTTTATGTAGGTTACTCAAGTAGAAGAAGCTAACCAAGGAGATGCAATGAATAATGCGGATTTGCATCAAGCTGAAATGGCGGATTTAGCGAATTGTCATCCCACGCTAATTGAAACTGAGAATAATCACTTTACTGAAACTGAACCACAAAACGGCACGCTCACAACTTTAAATCTATTAGATAATATGAATGCGGCCAATAACGTTGACACGGAAGAGCTATTGAATATTTTACTAATTTTTCCGGGATTTTGTAAGATTTAAATGCTCCGGCTGTTGAAAAAACCGACAATATTTTAAGGTGACATTTATATGTTTACTGTAAATATTTATTAATTTTTCGACATTTATAGGCGAGCAGACGGCAAACACAGTGGTGGCAATTGATGAAATGAAAGCATCTATGAGGACTCTGATGAACTTGTTCCACATTCCAACTGAAATGGATTTTCTTGTATACAGGGTTCTCAAGGACAACCTTGGTAATTTAGAACAAACATCTGCCGCAATTGCTGAAGGTAACAAGCACTTTCAAGATAAGTTTCAGAATTGGATGGGGGTTTCTGTAGTTTTTGATTTGGAACAATATAATTCAACTTCTCATTCGATTTCTTTCATAGCCCAATATGAGCTCCGGTCCTGGAAACAGTTGCAGGAGGCGCTGATAGGAGTCAATTCCGTTGACGATAATACAACACTGTAAAGTACCTAAAGTTACTCTAGTTCTGCATTGCTTGCGTGAAATTATTGTCGTAAGAATATCTTTAAACAGGTGTGCGTTTTCTTTCAAACTTGGGAAACCAAATCACTTTTAATTGTTTTATACCTTTAAAATCATAGCAGAACTTGTAACTATAATAATAGTTACATGTTTTAGATGCATTTATGATCTTCAAGTATATTTTCACACCATCCAATCAGTCCAGGGTCATTATTCTAGATTTAGAAATTGTCAAATAATTAATTACATATATAGTCAGTTCTTGCGTATGTTTATTATTACGTACCAAAAACACATTATGATAATGAGTAATGTTAATACTTTGTCGTGATTTTAAAATTGTATTGGAGTACATATAGTTATTACACATATACTTATATTAGCACTAGCTCGTATTTTATCCATCCACAGTTGACGCTCGTCATGATTTAGAGGTAATAAATATTATTATTAATTTGAAACATTTATGGAAAACTAAACAAATCCGTCAAACGATGAGGTGATATTACAGACTAAAAATGTAACGTGGTCGTATACCAATCTGGAATCTCAATTATATGCTCATTATAATGGTTTAAAACATAAAATTAACGTTACAAAACAACTGCACAAGCTGGTGGGCCCCTTTTTTCTCATATGATTTTACAACATTCACAAAATATTTTCACAATTTATGAATGTAATGCCCACCCAGAATGCTAATTATGGATGTTTGTAGTCTCACGGTTCATGGTGGGACTGCCGTATCTTTAGTTTTGCCATTTTAAAATTAAACAAATTAAGGAAAAGAATTTCAGTTCGGTATTTCGGAATGCTACTTCCCAGGCCTCCTTTCTTTGCTGGCCTTAATACTCCGTTTACAGCGATGTGCATATAACTGTACGTAATTGTGAATTTTAATATGCAGTCGATGGTTACATTGGAACAAAGCCCAAAGATGAGGCACTTTATTTGGCCCAGTTGGGTTGTGATAACTCAGCTGAAAACTAGTTTATGACCACCAAGTCATAAACACGGAATAATATTGTCTAAATACATATCACTTTATTTTGAATTGTAAAGTTTACTTAACCACCCAATTTTCATAGTTTTTAATTGTTCCTAATAAATTTCGTGTGGTCTTTGTCTACGAAACACCCACTAAGGCAATTGTAATAATTACCAACCGATCATTTTAATACATCGTTAAATGTGCAACAATTTCCTGGAAAGCCGAGGATGTTGAGCCTTCCATTTCAATTCATAACAAGACAATAACAAGCTATTTATTCCAACGACCGTCCTTGTTACACGGTTTCCTGTATAATTCTTCAATGGCTGAAATCGAGCGTCATTCTGAAAACAAAAAAGATTATGCGAATTCCGTGAGACTTTTATAAGCTTTAAGCAAAATATAAAAGCTCGTTTGTGGTATGTGTGAGATAGCTAGTCAGTTTCTCTTTCGTGATAGATAGTATGTTTTTCCTGAATCCTTCGTGATTTTCCGATTGCACAAGTAAGTTCGCAATGAGGGATTACCAAAAATTACGATTTCGACAGCGGTGCAGCCGAGGTGGTCTGCAGTAGTAGATTAATGGTTTCAGACCGATTCGTGGCATTGAAATTGTGTCTTCACAGGCAATGTGAATTTTCTTTCACATTTTATTATACTATTTTACCTTCAATTCTACCACTCACACTTTTGGCACTGAGGCTTTCAGTAACGTCTTGAAAACGACTGCTTACTCAGAACAGAGACTTACATACATATAAGGGGTAAGATTAATTTCGTCAAATATTATAAAAAATGTTGGCATTGGATAAATTTAGTACTAAATTTGTTAACAGGGCATTTTTTTCTATGATAAGGAAGTCCGGCAAACCAGGGCATTTATTGACACCATCGTTGGAAAAGACGTTTCCTTATGGATGTGGGTTCGTTTAAAAAATACAAACTTTTATTTACTACGACATATATATATATATATGTATACGTCATAAAGGAACACACAGTTCAAAGTTTTTAGGGTAGCATATTTATTAGCAAGTCTTAAATGGCGTGTTTCCTGAATAATGTAGTTACATTCCAATCCAATTTATGCTCAGTTTAGAGAGACACGAAACCTGTGTAGATATTTCATCTCAGCTGCAGAGTCATACCCAACTGGTTTCTTAATTAAAACCTTAATTTTCAGCACTTTTAGTTTTCTATCCGACACAGCTTTTACCAATTATATGACTATTCATTATAATTATAAATATGTGAATGCGTAGTTTCCAGTTTGATGGTTAACCAACATCACCATCAACTCAAGTGTCAAAAGAGAAGTAAATAGTCAATAATCGCGTGTATGGAATAAACAAGGTATTTCTTGCATATACGAGTAAGTGTTGAAAATACATAGGCAAGGTTTTACTGACTAATAAGTAAGCGTTGTCCGTTTCGTATTACTTTCCTTCCATTCCATAATTTTCAGTGACAAAATGTAACGATTTACAATAACTTATTATTTTGATTTCGCAATCTTGATTGGTGACAAATCCATGCCATATGACGGATAATTTTCAGATAAAATTTATCACTGCCTCACAAGTGGAGATTGTGGTATAACTTAATAGTGGTGCTGGTGGGTTCATTAGCATAATTGTGAATTAAAAGATCACGCAATTGCGTTTGGCAAGAAAGAGGAAAGAAGTTTTTAATTTTTTCTAATCATCAAGTTTACCAAGCATTAGAAAGCAATAGGCCCATAAAATTTTTGTCATGAGCAATGTGTTCCACACTCCTTAAAATTTGAGGTTTGCAGCATCATTACGATTAATTAATTACAGAAAATGAAATAACGGACTTATACTGCATCGGGTAGGTAAAGTTCAAAGTAAAGCCGTAAAGCGGATACAATATACATGCACTGCAATTTTATCAGTCTTTAAAGAGTCTTCCTTTGCAAAGCATGGGTTATGTCAAAACTAACAAATGTTATCGCAACACGTAAAGGTTTGATCCCGTATTTATTTAATTATGCAAAATAAAACAATAATTGGTTTATTGTCATTTATAGCCCGCAAACATATGGCCGTTCTCTTCCATTATACAACCTCTTCAAGGAGTCAAATTTGATGGAGGCTATTAAAAACTCTTAATTATCTGGAAACATTCAACTGTTGTAGAAAGTTGATACTTACTAGTTTCCTGGATTCGGCGACTGATTTATTATAGGATTTTACTCGGTTTTATTATAGGATTTTGCTCGGTTTTATTAACTATATTTTAAATGATGGAACAAATATTTGTTGTCTACAGTATTACGGAATAAGTTTTAACATTTATCTAACAATCATGTTACTATTATTATTATTATTATTATTATTGATACCATATCAGCATCCTATACCAAGGTTGTTACGCTGATAGAAGTAGTTTTACAGTGTACACAATGATGGCGGCTTATTTAAACGGACAGTTCGAAACAGATGTTTTCCTGGATGATTGAAAATAAGCCTAAACATTTCGAGGTGAAATTCAACGTCTTGAAAACAAGCTTATGAGACAAATTTTTAATTTCTAACAATATGAGATTGCTTGACTAATCAAGAAAGGAAGTTTTTTACTTTCTGCTTCAGTATTTAGCATTTTAACAAAACAATTACCCTATTTTTTTGGAAAATTTAGGAAATATCTACTACTAGTTAACAGTTTTTTGATTGTTCATTTCTTCGTAGTTTTCAAAGATTTGCGTATGTGCCTTTGTTTAGCCATTTTTTTTATACTGTTACGTCTTTAGATATAATGTGAATACCTGTATTTATACATGACAACTTGCAAAGCGACATACCATTTACGGTAGAGATTCATGAGAAATTTATCTCAGAGTGAAAAAGTGTGAAAGCATGCCAGAATTTATAGTCATCATTTCATACATCCAAGCGAATCTTATCGGATTTGGGTAGATGCACTAAAGCATCCTTATAGCCTTAACACAACAGATTTGTGTTATCTCTATTGTTTTCAAATAATTATGGTTCCATGCATTGATCACGCATATTTAAAATTTTTACATTACGCGCATTTACAAGTTTACAGCAGCAGGCCTGGTGTTTTCAAAGAGTGTATTCTGTATTTCCAGAAGGAATTCATTATACATTTGAAAAAGTCAATACATAACAGAGAAGCCATTAAAATAATGGCTACAAGTACATGTCCTGCAAGACCAGCCCTTCAACTATGGTTGAGGTTACAAATCCTTGCCCCCATATGGTCGATTTTTTAGTATATATCACGTGGTTTTGGACGAAAGAGGGCAAGAAGGTATTTTTCCAAGTCGTAATAACCGCCAGTTTACAGGCTGGATAAAAATCCGTTTTAGGGTGTAAAAATAATTTTTCAATATTCGGGACAAACATTTTGTCTCTTCAAACATCGTCCAATTATAAATTGTTAGGTACCCAGAAACAAAATAGCAAAAACGTTGAAAATATCTAAGGGGTAATTGCGATTTTCCAAATTTCAGTAAATTTTAATTTTGTTCAGGAGTATGCAAATGGATTTAAGTTATGGCGAGAGCAATATTCTCGGAGTGGTACCTTTCAACTTCTCTCGTCAATAGTTACGAGAAAGATACAGAAAAAAACTTTGAGTAGATAAATATTGGTAACAACACCTCAAAATGGGAGGGCTGGTCTTCAGAAAATTAACAATGTGATGACCGCTTGCCAATGATGATTAAGAACGAAACCACATTTACACCCAAAATTCATTTGAATTCCGGGCTCCGAAAAAGTAGCACGGTGATATGACTCACAAGCAATGCATATCGTTTTTGCAACAATTTTTTTAGCCGGAGTTAATTATCGTTACTGATTTCTACAAGTTGAAGACGCCAAGACTGGTGAATTCAGATTTAATCCCATAAAACTTAGACGCATGGGTGTCCTCCTCGAATTTGAGAAAAGAGTAGGGTTTCATCCACGTTCTTTAAATTTCTTCCATTTGCATTAGACGTTACATTTTCACAAAAATTACCCGGTTGAGCTCCGATGATGATCACTTGAACATCGTCACCAACTCCCGTCTACGATCGAAGAACTTTCCCAGTCGGTTAAACTTCCGTTTGTTCCCTGCGAAAAGAATTGCTAACAGCTAAACGGCATCAATTAAATGTCTATTCTTCCGGGAAGATTTTATTCAGTGAGTAAACTACTTTGGATTTCGATTCTATGGAAATTTGTATTCTCACCAACATCCGTTTTGACATTTGTTAATATGTGCTGTGATATTACGTATTTCACCTTAATGTTGACCTTGAACTGAATTGGCTTTTTAATCTAGTTTGCAGCCCTTTTCTTCGTTCATATGTTGAGAAAATCGCAAATATTGCATAGCATACGTATACTATTCCCAATTTTTAAGCCTTCGTTTTGTTTTATTGGGAGGCTGGGAAATCATTCTTCTCAACAAAACTTCACCATTACAACTAGAGTTGTCTGAATTATGCACTTATAAATATTATTAAACTAAAATGTGTAAATAAATTTCTATGATATAAATTAAAAGTAGTAAGGTTAAATATTTATCAAAATTTAATGAACCCAGCAAGCCATGAGTAAATAAGTGATGCAAGTCAAAATTACAAATTTAGAGATAACCAAACGTTACAAATATAACCAGCGGGAAGCGAGAGGCAGTGTAGCCTATGCAGCTAAATAATAGCATAACCACAATAGTTCATCAAGTATATGGCTACGACTAACTACTTGATGAAAACAACCAAGAGACGCGTTAAGAGAATTCAGATATTTAACCAATTACCAAAAGTGTAATATTACTTAAGAGTAATATACTTTATAGCCAAGAGAAAAGTAAAATGAGGCCCATAATGCTATTACACAGATTAACTCGCAATGTGTAAAAGCATAGTTAAGAATGAAAACCTTGGTGCTCACATGTTCCACTAAACCAAATTAATTATTTAGTCGAATTTTAATTTATAGTCCAAACTTTCACAAAAGCATAAAAACAACCAAAATTTGTAGAAATGACATGGGTTTACAAAAACCTCAAATGTGTACCAATCGTTCAAATTCAAGGTTGTGGACTATAGCAAAGAGTGATAATTAATT
Organism: Orchesella bifasciata; assembly: GCA_034697805.1. NCBI lineage: Eukaryota > Metazoa > Arthropoda > Collembola > Entomobryomorpha > Orchesellidae > Orchesella > Orchesella bifasciata. Next base: position 6,074 of record JAQGAP010000330.1, on the reverse strand, counting down.
GTATTTATATGGTTTGGATGGGTCTAAATATTATATACGTTCAGTACTCCGTAAGTATGATATGGATATTCAAGGGCTTTTTGCGAGGCTTAAATAACTACAATCATGCTCAAACTACCACCAGCGAGGTTTTACATATCCATGCGTACATAGTAAATGGATGTGAAATTACGTAGTATTTGAATATTAGAAAACCTGCAACTAGATTTATATCTACCTAAATGCAACGTAGTTTTTCACACTAATTTTGTAAGCATTTTCCTTCGTCTACAGTTGAAATATCACTAGGTATATTTTTTAAGTAGCTAATTTGTAACTTACTAAATTTGAAACGTTTAAATTACTAAAAGTATTCTAGAATTGTAACCTAATTGATCAGCTAAAAAGCTCTAGAATGATTATGTACATTTAGGTCAGTCTTTGAATGACGCATCGTCTGTTGTCGTCTGTCTGTTAGGTTTCTGACTTTCGATTCGTATGATTTTTTGAAATTCTGTTTAAAAAAATCGGTAGCCGAGGTAAGTGTGAGGCTAAGTTCCAAGATGAACTGTGGGGGTCATGGGATCCAGATCAAATGTCAAGGTCATAAAATTTATCAAGCGTCATATATATTTTGTAATATATCATTCGAAAACTACTGCAGTGCTGATAGTCAATATGCAATCGGTGAGTCAAACAGGTAAAGGGTCACACATAATTGACACAGTTAGGTTGTGATATATCAATTGAAAGCTTAAAGATATCATTTATAATACACTGGTCAGACATGACTGGTTACGTAATACAAATGTCCTCCAGTAAATCGCTACATCTCCAATTGTCGGGTTCATTCACTAAATAAATTTATCTGATCCGAACGTATTTTCCAGTAATTTAGTTGGAATTCCGAATTGTATCTAATCACATATTTGTATTGTAGTTAGGATTGTTGCCGGAAACTTCAAAAGCTATATTCACCACTTATGGAATTTAACTTGGCATAATTTATAAATACGTCCATATTCAGCAGGACACCCAGCGCAAGCAAAATCAATTATATTTATCTAATTATTAGTAACATGAACCGCATAAACCTATCCTATTCACGTTAAAAGTAGCATTGTATAGCTACCTGGTAACTAAATTTGTCTACCTTGCTGCAACTGTTTATTTAATTATGAGTAAAATAACAAAAATTGACTCAACCTGTGATGTATATTTTCTTTAGCCGCTTGAAGATAAGATGTAAAAAGACGAGCAGGAATGAACCAATTCAGTGTAAGAACGACGGAAAACTGACGATAAAATAGAAATCCTTTGTAAACTCACGATCAATTGAGTCAATAAATCTGATATCAGGAAGTTTTTAACTCGAGAATCTTCTGAGTGATGCACTTAAAATAAGTAGCATACGCATAACAAACTGAATTCAATACCGAGGAGTATTTTTGCATGCTTGCAACCAAACTCGTAATCATGCAAACATTCAACCCGTTCAACCACTTTTCAGGTAATGCATGGAAACATGCTTATAAGCATTACTGTATTTCCGAATGGCGCAATAACTTTTTACGCTAAGTTGCAGCTAGATAGGCAATTTTTGCTACCGTTTGGGTAGCAATATTCAGCTATTCTTAACATGGATAGGATAGGGATAGAATTCTGCTACCCTGTTGTTTTCATGCGGTTGAAGTAGGATTAGAGCAAAATCGTTACTGCAATGAAAGGAGCGTACTTAAATTATATATAGTGCATAATATCAACCTTTATCAACAACAAATATGCATTTTATAGTGAAAATCGATTTTTTCCATGTATTCTTATGGATTGGTGGGTAGCAGAATATTGCTACCCTGAAATAAGGTAGCAAAATTCTACTACCCGGTAACAAAATATTGCTACCCAAACGGTAGCAGAAGTTGTCTACCTAGCTGCAACTGACGTTATACGATACCCCATATCTTGTTGAGAAACCCTTGTTAAAACCATAACGCTTTACTTTATTTGCTTATTATGTACCTTTAGTTACATATTAAGAAGACCTTGTATCGCGTCTGTCGTCGTCGCCGTCTGTCACAGGATAACTTTCGAACCGTTTGACATTTTGAAATTCAGATTTCACCAGTCTATAGCTAAAGTTAAGGCGGATGCTAAGTTCGAAGATGGGTTATCTGGGGTCACGGGGAAAAGGTCAACTGATTAGCTAAACTAATTTGATAAGCGTCCCATATAGCTTGTGATATATCCATCGAAAGCTACAGCAGTGCTGATGATTAATATGCACTTCAAATTTAAATCAGATCAGAACTTCCAAAAAGGTTCGAAAGTCACGATTAAAGGTTTCGAATAACTAACGCGGTTTGTAATATATCCTTCGAAAGCTAATGCAGTGTTGATTTTAAATATGCAGTCGGACAGTCAAACAAGGTCAAAGGTTGACGTGGACTCTCAAAACACCAAGCTTGAATTTTTTGCAAACGAGGAAAGTACCTGTAATATAACAGCTTTGAACTTGGAAAGCTTGGGGGTAGGTTGCTTTTGGGTATGTATTTTACGTAAACGATACGTTATTACAGGTTGCATGTGGGGCTGTATTATCCACTATATACAAATGGTGTGATGAACTCCAGACCACCCACGCTAATGCATTGTTAAAGGCAAAGATATATTTATTGGGCTTCATAGGGGACGCCTTGCTGGCAAATTTACAGCATAGTCGAGAATGTTCCATTTTCTTTTTGTGAATAATTTCGTAATACAGATTATCTGTAAGGCTGGATGATCCGCTGTCAGCAAAGCGTATAATTTTTTTTAGACCTATGAGTGATCACCAATGCAATTGCACGCCGTTTAGCAAATTTCACAATTCCTTGTGGCTTTGCAGGGTCACCTTTCCTCCATTTTCAATGACGGAATATTATTTTGTCTCACGCAATTTCGAAACCTCAAAGCAAATATCAGGCACGAAAAATCCGATTGCCCAACCATTTCAATTATTTTGTATTTAAATATTGAAGATAGGAATCGACAATTGTGTCATAATTGATTGTGATCACGGAAGTGAATACATTAAATCTGGGCCAGAGTTTACTCCATCTGAATATGCAGAATCTTTTTTTATCATCACGAAAACAAACAAAAAATAATTCGGCTGCTTAAAACAGAACCACGTGTACGTTTGTAAAGTGTTCGATTATCATTTTATTCGAGCGGATGAAATGCAAGCTCAATCAAATTCAAAGGCGCATTTGCTGTTTTTCCTACATTGATTACAATTTCATTTCAGCTAGTAATACAAGTTGAATTTGTTTAGAGTTTATTAAAATTTATAATTATTGACAACCCATTAAAAATGCAATTGAAGATACAGTCTAAAATTAACCTAATTAGCTTTTGTAATGGGGGGGAATTACGGGTTGGTTAGCACTATTGTCCGAAAATGTATGTATTAGAATATTTGTTTGGCATGATGTTCTCCAGAACCTTGTATTAGTAAATGTACTTGTAAATGCACTTGTTGTTTTGGCCCCATACAAACCAGAACATGACATGGGTGAGCTATCACAACGTCGTCATAGTGTGATAAACGAACGAAAGGTAAAATGTATACTTTTTAATTTATTGGTCCCCTTCAATCTTTTATCTCTACCCAATAAACATTTTTCTAAGCCCTATGTTCTCTGGCCGATTCAATGTTTTGACAACCCAGCCAAAGGTTTGCCAAACATTTTTTAAGAATATTTAATGGCCCATCCATGGCCCATACAAAGTCTGACAAACGTTAGCCGATTATTAATTAGAATGCCCATGGATGGCCCAACCAAGTAATAACTTGGTATTTCATGCAGTACGTTGTTTGATAACATAATGGATAAATACATAAACCGCACCAATTAATTCCATTTTTTGTATTGCACATCAAGACAGAATTAACAATTCGTATTTAGTTTAACCCATAAATGCTTCGTATAAGGTATACAAATGTAACTAGGATTATGAGGTAATATCCCACACTTATGACTAAGATCAAACAGATTAATGACAATTTCTTCGATAGTAATACCAGGATGAATCATAAATACTCCCAATTTTGAACTATTAAATGGGTAGTCGCTTACAACAAGCTTCTGTAAACTATCACATACAAAACTACATGTATCCTCTATTGATTCAAATATTTGTTTTACTAAAATCCCCAAACCGGACTTTGTGAGAAAACAGTGGTTCCCATGTCCATTTGTAATTATGATACCATTTAAAACATATTTTTTGACAATCGTATATACTATTTACAAATCCTGCAGGTTCAATTCGCAAAGGAAAACACGACGCCCTCTCACTAATGCGATTTGCATATACACATAAACAGAATCTAATTTTGGTCTTCTTTTACCACTTTATTTTGTCGTAATGAAGACGTTATAGCGGCTAAGTCTGTTTTACATCATAATCAAAGCAAGCGAGTATATTTATAAAGAAAACAGGTTCATGTAACAGAAAAAAAGGTTTAAGTTTAAATTGCAAACTTCGTAAAAAAATTGACAAACGGTATTTGGATTCGCATCAATCATGGTGGAAAAGAAATACTGCCTGCAATTTTTAAACACTAATTTCCATTTCAACACGGTATATTATTTTGTTTTCGACTTCACATCACCAACTTACATAGGTAAACATTCGCCGTTTACGCCACCTTACAAAAAATTGTCGAAACTGTTTAAATTTTTTTAGAATCCCAATTTAGCAATAAATTACATCAACCGCCAGAAGAAGACAGCAGTGGCAGAAACTTGGTATAGCGGTGAAGGTAGTTGGTGTATACATTATAAATGTGCCTTCTGGGTGTACAGTCTATTTTGTTTTCCATCAGACCTGATGTTCACAAAATACTGCCTATAAGCACGAACGTACTCACACACAAGCATTTTCTCATTTCTATATACGGCAGATTTCTCATCACCTGAGCAAGCGTAACCACAGGGTTTATGCCATCTTACATGCAGTGTGCAAAATTGCTGTATAAAAATCGTTTGATGATTGCAGGATGCTAGTGATGCTTTTGTATCATCCTAAGACAATCCTAAACGTTTCGTATTGTTTGATATTGGTAAATGATTTAAAAAAGTCTTGAATCGTATGCCATACGCTTAGCATTAAATGTCAATAATTAAATAATTTAAGTCTAGCATAATATGAATTGAATAAATATTTATTACGTACCTGAATGTATTCAGCAAGTTATAATTCTACTGAGTCGTCTGTCTGTCCGTCCGTCCGTACGCACTCTCCTGTCCACATACGTTGACCGATTTGGACCAAATTTGGCACATAGGTACTACTCTTCATGGGGATTGAACTGAGTACTTTTCAGCGAAATCGGTCGCGGGCTTTGAAAGTTATGCGCGCGCAAATACAAAAAGTCATCCGATTTCGCTGAAAATGAGTATACAGGGCAGGTCCACGCACGTTTGATGTTAATGGGAGTTTAAGCATATGCTGTAATTAGTCACAACGCCCCATTGTGATAGGGGAGTTTTGATTGTGTGTGTTGGTAGGTTAGTCAATGTTAAAAGCATTACCTAACCTACCAACACACACAATCAAAACTCCCCTATCACAATGGGGCGATTTGACTAATTACAGCATATGCTTAAACTCCCATTAACATCCAACCTGCGTGGGCCTGATACAGGGGTAGTTTGACATGCTGAATCGAATTGTCACAATAGTTGTAATTTAAATTTTCAAATTCATAGAGTTTTAAGCGCGTAAATTCGAAAAATCGCATTGTTCGGATAAATAATGTATAAAATGACCAAAATCGCATTAAATGATCATAATCACATTAAATTTCATTCATAATCACATAAAATGTCGTTAAGGGACTGATCTTCAGGTTTGCTCTATGGTTGAAATCGAGATGGGAAAGTTCAAATTTGACCTCAGAATTTTTTATGCCATTTGAAATGCACGTATCGAAGAAAATCAGATTTTATTCATGTAAATAAAAGTATTGGTCAACCCATCCTACTTTTGGGTCAACATTTAGACGTATCGGATGCAGTAACTTCTCTGGAAGACCGTGCTGTTGATTT
>JAQGAP010000329.1:0-41048 GCA_034697805.1 Orchesella bifasciata | reverse complement strand
TTTAATTTTACAGTAACCGAGAGAGTTTCTATTACCGTTGCATGCCCATCGGAACAACCTTAGGACTTGCGACGTACTATGGTGTCAGATACGGTATATATCTAAACTCTTTCTTAGATAGCTTTTAAATAAATATGTATAACTATTAACTTCAAAACTTTCAACAGGATACCTTAAGCCAAGTGCTCGTTTTGGGGCTGGTCCAAAAATGGCAGCCGCCTCAATTGTAGGCTACTTCTTGGGAAAATTTTCTTACCAAAGTGTTTGTGCAGAAAAACTTATGGCTCTACCTAATAGCCATCTGGGCGAAATTTTACGGAAGCAAAAAGGCCGAATGGGATTACAAGAAACGTGGGTTTATCTGTTTTTTAAATACAAGCTTGTATTCAACAGCAAATATTTCATTGCAAATATTGATGTTAGTGCTTTAATATCTTCATTACAGGTTATCCTTGGAGCCTGGGTTTGCTACTCCGGCTCCAGTAGGTGCTCCAGCATTCGCAAATTCTGATTTAAGCCGGTCTGTTTCCTATTCTGACGTTGGCGATACGCAACCAATGAGTGGCTTTGATAACTTATCCAGTGGCTTTAGCAGCTACGACATCAACCAACAGCCATCATCTTATGATACAACTCAACAAATGTTGGATGATGAAAACTTGCCTCCGAAGAGTCCTCAATTATCAACGAGCTACGATGACCTGCGTCGCCAAAATAGAGTAGAGTATGAAACTAAGCAGCATAGTCCAACTAGCACACAACAAAATAATCCAAGCGGAGGTGGTGGTTATGACGGGTAAGTAAATTAAAAATTAATTAACTTGAAGAATTTAATATGGCTAAAGAAGGAATTAAAAAAAAAAACTTTTTATCTAGATTTCAAAGTAGACGCAGTCAACCAACTCAACCATCATATGAACAGGGAAAACCAAGAAATAAGTATGGAGACGTTTGGGATGACAAACCTGCAAGCTATTAAAATGTAAATTGTATTGCAATAATTTATGAAAAAGTTAGTAATGTACGTTTTTGCATGGCTTCCGACAATAAGTTGCATTACACGTTGTAGAATGTATTTCAATGTTGTGGAACTATGCAAATAATATAAAGATACTGGACTCGTCAAAAATTGTGTATTTTTTTATCTAAAAACGCAAATTCAAATCTTAGAATTTTTCTATAAAAAATAATTAGAAGTGAAAGCGAAGAACAGGTCCAGGTTTTTGTTCCAGCAGATGCATTTCATCAATATTTTGTTCAATCAACTGCTGTTTGTACTCCGTCTGAGCTTTCTTTTCCTTATCACTTCTGGGGTCCTGTGGTTTATATGAGTTGTACATGGCAGTTTCGGTTTTAACTGTTTCAGCATAAGACATACTTGCGGCTAGCAGGGCTCGTTGCATGTCTTCATTAACTTGCGGGATTTCGACGAAGGCTCTAACGACAACTGCTTTCTTCGTGTTGCATTGAGTTTCATGGGGCTTCAATGAAATTCGAGGGTTTTGGGTTGAACCCAACCCGGCTGAGCTATAAATTCCTAAACCGCAAAATTCATTCAGCTAATTAGTTTAGAAAGTTTAGAAATAGTTAATCTTAACACTGTCTCAAAAAGAAAGTATAGTAGTTTGACACCTTTTAAATCCTCAATATCTGCTGGATATTCCCCTATTTCGGGTTCCAATGGTTGGGCTTTGAAGGACCTTCTGTGAGACCTTGAATGGCGACGTCCTTCAGATTTTCTGGGTGCAGTTGCCTCCTCCTCTTCAGTATGTTCCTCTTCTTCTGTAGTGTATGCCATGGATTCCCTTCGCTTTCTATTTTTCTCCTTCTACTTTCACAGAGTCAATAATTATTACAAGTTATCGGCTTTAGATTTTAGTATACATTTTGTAATAGATTCGAAAAAACTAATGTTAACAACTTGACTACCTTAGCATGTTTTTTTGCTTCCTTGTCCTTTTTTTCTGAAATTATTAATAGAATATAAAGTTACTTACTAGTCTACCAAATAATGAATGGTATATTCCACAAAATTGCATACTTTTTTGTTTCTTGTCTTCTACAATTATGCTTGGTGGTGGCTTTTGTACACTGGTTACTCCAGAATGTGCAGAGTCGCTACGTTCTCCCTCATATTCTTCTTCCTCGTACTCCTCTTCAAATCCGGATTCAGACGGAAGGTTAGATGGTTGCATTACGTCATCCACCGATTTTGTGGGTGTTAATTTTTGCAACTTATGGAGATTTCTAGCGTCAGGCATGAATTGTGGTCTTTTGGCTATTAAAGTAATCGCCAGGATTAGTTGAATACAAATGTTTGGTTATAATAATAATTAAGCTTATTACCATGCGCAGCAGAGAGGACATAACCAAACCATCTCAGATCATTCGGATTGGCAATTCTCAAATGTTTATTTGTAACAGCCTTTGGTCTAAACATGGGCTCAATATATGGCCTAGTCCACATTCCATGGGGATGCTCGTCTTCGTCCACAGGTCTCATTACGGTAATAAATTTTCTTGGCTGCCTTTTTGGCAAAGGATCAAAAATCACCATTGACTCTTGACTTCCATACGCCTTTGTGACAATATCATCAACCACAGCCTTCTGCATAAACTGAAATCCAGTCAGATCCCGTTTTACAACAAATATCTTAGTATTTGGCAAGTTTCCTGAACAAGACTCCAAATAAGACTGTTTTATTGAACGAAATCTCTTAGCTGCCGTTTCAAGATGCTCGCTTGACGTGTTTCTTAATATTCCAGCAAAATAATCCTTTGGCAAAGAGGAATGTTCAACTAGTGAATCAATTAACTGCTGCGCTGTTTGCTCTTGTGTAACCTCCTGTTTCATTTTATCAACAACTATGCCTCCGTACAAGTCCATGGTGAAGCGATTGTCCCATGAGTCCACGGATTTGCAGAGTGTTGATTCATTTTCAAATTTTAAGAATTCGCCAACATCATCATCGTCTCCATTTCTTAAAGTGGTGGTTCCATCCGTTTCCTGTTCGATTTCAGGCTCTAATTCCTTAGGCGTCTCACTTTCCCCCTGTGCGCCACCTGCCTCTGCCTCAGTGGCCTCGTCTTGGAATGGAATTGGGGTAATCGGAGAAGAGTCCACTTGGCCTGGTGATGGACTTCGACTTTTTCGTTTATCTTTGTCTATCTGCATATTCGATGCTATTCGAGTACCTCGCAGTTTCTTTGCTGAGGGATCCTTTAGCCTAATTTTTGCATGGGATTTGTTCTTTTCCCGTTCTGGAACGTTACGTCTACTAGCCTTTTTCCCTCCTAACGGCGACGATTGCCGTTTTCGTGCTAACTCGTTAGCCAACTTTGCTGAGGACGTTTCAGCCAAATTCAAATTCTCTATTAATTTTGCTGGAGAAAGAACCGTTGCATTTTCTTGTTCTTTCGCTTGTGGTTTTGATAAACCAGCATGCCATAAGCGTACACTTGTCATATTTGGCATTGCTTGCTTTCCCATTTGGCAGGGTGGATATGATAGAATAGCTCTGTTTTTATCTACATCTAGAGTATAGTCGTCAGTGGCCGTTATGCGAATGTTTCCGTCAGCGAAAATCCTAATCCATTCACCGTGAGGCATTTTCAAATGTGCATTTCCGGAGAGTGTGTTAAATAGCACGGTGCAATAGTTTGGATGCTCGATCATATATTTCAAACCGACAAACACCCAGTCATCGAATTCTTCGCTGGGGTTCTCTTGCACGACCATCCTTGTAGTGAATCTGGTACCATCGGGGTAATGTGTAATTACAGTACCATCATATCGGTGGAGATAGACAACACCATCTTGTCTGCGTCGAAATATCTCTCCACCTGACAGGGGCCCAGTTGTAAAGACATAAATGGGGTTACTTGAGACTTTCTTTCCGTTTACTACCTTCCATAGTTGGCCATTGGGAAGGATAACCTCTCCGTTGAATATTTTGACAATAGAGGCTGTACCAAAAGTGGAAGACAGATTTTCAGTGTCTCGTCTGGCGCTGAAATCATAAAACACGTAAAAGTTTAAAAAATGCGAAGGGAATATAAAAAGAATTTATAAGAAGCATGGATTCAGTACTTACTTTGCAGCTAGCTCATTAACATTCGTGGTCACACCCCGAGCTGTAAGAATTTGAATGCTGCCATTAAACAAGAACTTAATAACGGAGCCATCCATCGTATAGTAACGACTGGCTTCAATATGAGATCTAGCTGATCCAGCACCAAGATAAGCTTGCTTCACCACACGAAGCAACGGTGGACCGGGCAAATCTTCCACTGAACAGCAGCATCCAGAAGGCAGCGTCACTTTGAAAATATGTGCTAAAGGTTTAATCATTCGAACAGCGTCGTCCCAAGGTGGGGCAAAGAACATTCTTCGCTTCCTTTGAGCTTCTTCCTCATCATCGGAGTCACTAGATGGGTACATCCAGTCACCAGGTTCTTCCTCTGCGGCCGTAGGCGGCGCAGCCATGAGACCATCCGCTTCTGCTGTCGCTGGAGGCGTGTCACCTAAACCAATAACAGTTTCACCCTCAACTGCATCTTTCTTAGCGGCCCCGTTTTCTACTACCGCTTCCTCTTCGGCTGTTTCGAGTTTTTCCTCTTCGGGTTCCTCCTCAGCTTTTGCTTTGGATTGAAGCTTCTTCTTGCTCTTTTTATCGAGTTTCTTTTTCTGGTCGGGATTGGGATCAGGAGATTTCTCAGGAAGCTTTTTTGCCTTTTTCTCCTTTTGAGCCTTTTTCTTTTTTACATCTAATTCATATAAATGGTAAATCTTCAAACTTAATATTTGGAATACCTAATAATAAAAGAGTATGAAATCTTTGTCACCTTCTTCCACACGTTCTGCACTAAGTTCTGGAGCTCGAATCCCAGCACTCCGGTTGCTTCTATCACTTTTACGTCCAGTAGATTCTCCACTGGTTCGTTTCTTGCCAGTAGTTGCAGAAGTTTCACCTGCATCTTTGTCTGGCACTCCAAAAACTTCGTTAAGCTTCTGTTCTACCTCTTTCCCAAAGAGAATCTTTTCATATGAGAATAAGTCCTGATCTGTTTGACTCCCCTCTTTCATTGCCACTTTCATGTAAGGTGCTGCTTCCTCCGCTCTCAAGTCTTGGAACGCCAAAATAGTTCCGTTGGAAAGTACCATGTGAAAATAGGGACATACAACATAATCTTCCGAGCTCAAGTCAAAATCATGAGGAATGTAGTACGGGTAGAAAAATGATTGGTGTCCATTTTTCGTAACGCTCAACTGCATCATTCTGAATTCGGGCTCGATTGTAGAAATATCATAGCGAATGATTGTTCCATCCATTGGAAAAATGTAGAATGTGTCGTTTCCCACAACGGCAACTCGTTTACCAAGATCGTAACACGTGAAATTGAGAGAACCCCTTATCAAGTTCATTTCTAGAATGAACAAATATACTATATATTTTCTCTCTCTAACGAATTGCTATTTATTTATTATTTTGAGAACCAAATTATTATTACTAACCTGATGGCCTTGAGTCTTCCGGAAAAGCAATGGCATTTGCCGCAGCTTGCATTGCAGCCAATTTTTCCTCTTCGTTTTCAGAAGGTCTTTTTGGTCCTTGTTCACTTCCTTCTTTCTCTGTTTTGTCTTGGTCTGACTTTCTCTTATTTTGTGAAAAACTTCCTCCACTACCACGAGGGTTCTCTTTCTCTTTTTCACCATTTTCCTCAAACTTGATCCCTTTACTGTTATTGTTACTGATGCTGTTGTTTTGAACTTGACGACGGACTTTAGCTGATTCTGCTACGGATCCAGCCGTTTGACCTCCTTCGGGAACTTCAAGCCCTGCTTCTTGTGTCGTCTCATCAACCTCCACTTCTCCCGGAAAAGAACCTCTCTGAACTTTAGTACTTTCTGGAGACTTTCTGTCTTTATTATTGGCTGGACCTTCCATTGGTTTAGGTGGTGATGGATATTTGCCGACCGAATGACGAGCGTTTTCAACCATTATCTGGTATTTGATGCTTGGGACAAGGAGCCATTGTTCCTTAGGAGTAAAAACAATCACATTTTTTAAAGTGGGACGACTTGACCAATGACATAATATCGAAGCAAATGACATACGCCTGTAATACCTCTGGAATGATGTTAAGCAATGTATTAATATTACAAGTTTCTCCCATTTCCAAACGTTTGGTGGAATCCATTGCTTCAATCCATTTGAGAACATCTTTGTCATTCATGGTGTACTCTAGACCAGATTGAAATATAAGCCAATATGTTAACGTTCATTAGGATAGCATGATGAGATGCATTAATATTACATGTTTGTCTACCAAGAAAATGTTGAAGTCCAGGCAGCGTTTTTAGTCGAAGATAAAATTGTGTTTCCGCTGTCAGGTCCTTCGGGCTCGGATTATTGAATATGAAAAGCAGAGTGTCATAAAATGGACAATACATTCTTTGCATACTAAGATAATCTTGTGTGGCTTCATTCAACATTTGAACAGTCTGAATAGGCACAAGCTCCTCAACGAAATTCCAGTTTTTCAAATCGCCCAACAGGATTCCTTCTCCACCACCAATATCCATTCCATAACTGAACAAATATTTTTCAACCCATTTTGATAAATCCAATGCCCCACTCTCATTTATTGCTAACAAAGCAGGGCACTCCAGCAGAGCTTGTATTACCGATTTTTCATGAATATCATCAAACCACTGTTCTTCACAAGCAATGAACCTCTTTTCTTTCCCATTAGGTTGTTGCGACGAGTTAAAACCTGCGGCTCCGTCGCCTTTATTTTTATTCGCATCACCGCTTACCGTATTCTCAAGATCTTTCAGGGGAGCTTTTTCCCACACGGATTTGGTTTTATGGACTTCGGGACGATCCACTGGAGAAGCTACACTGGCCTTCTTTTCTGATCCCGTTAAAGTCCCACGTTTCCCATCAACAGTGTCAGTTGGGGATTGAGCAGGAGATTCTCCAACGATTATTTCTTGCGTTGCCCCATTCTCCATAGCTTCTGTTTCAACCTTATCCTTGTAGTCTTCCTGGGTTTGAGCATATTCCACAGCAGATTCAATGGCGTTATTTGCCGTTATACGGGCTACCTTTGTTGTGTCCAATGTTGGTTTTTGTGGTGTTGCAACTTTTTTGTGTTTGGACTACAAAAGAAATATATTTGGAATTCAAAATTCAAACCCTTTTTGCTGAACATAGTAACGTCCTGATTTCAACTCTCATCTCTCATTACGACTCACCTTCTTCTTTTTAGTTTTCTTTTGTTTTGCTGCAGCTGCATCCTTAATGGCCTCTTGAGCTAATTCTGTCGTCTGCTGGAGAAAGTTTTGCATGTCAATCTCCGTATATGGCAACGATGTTCTCTCCGCTCCGGGAGTTGGCTCGGTGTTGGTGTGTCCAAAGGATGCGATTGTGAGCTCATGCGATGAGTTTGGAGATATTACAAAATGGAGCCCTGTTTTCTTGCTGACGGCTAAGTAGTTGTGATCCATGTCGAGGTTCGTTCCAGCAAATTTGTTCTCAGTTTCATCTCGATTCTGGTAATAGACTTCATCAGAAATTAGTATATCACTTGGTTTTGCAATTTCGGTAAGGGATTTCTTTTTTCGAGATTCCGCTTCCTTCTGAATATGCACTTCCACTCCGGCACTCATTAGCAGGTGCAAAATGTAGAACATATCTTAAATTCAAATCCAACAGGTCAGAGGTTAATTATAATTTAGAATCGCAGGTATTATAATGACTATGTTGAGGATACCTTCAAATTGAATCATGTCTGGAGGTAAGAAGTACATAAAGTGGTTTAAATTCCCTAGAAGCTTCATATAGAGGCCACGATTGAAGTCAGGCACGTTGTTCCATAAGAATCCTTGAATATTTCGAATGTCTCCTGATAACTGGCAAGATGCTATTTTGGCAGCCATTGATTCTATTTTCAAAGTTGATAGATTTTCATTACTCCATTACACTTTTACTGATTGTACGTGTAGTGAACGTGATTTAAGTACCATTTAAGTGACAGCTACGAATACTAGCATAATCCCCTGATTTGATGTACATTGGTGTTTTAAACAATGGTTGAGATTTCAATGGGGAATTTACTTTCCTCTCTCCACTCTCATCTGTCTTATCGCTTTTCCTCTTTTTTGAGGTGGAATCACCAGGTTTAGCTATTATGCCCCAGTCAGTTTTGCCAAAAGTAGATTTTCCCATCTTGAGTCCAGCTAGAATATCCTCTTCGTAGCATGGAGGAGGGGGTGCAAGACCAGATTCTTGGTCTAATGTATGCGTTACCTGTTTAAAAAAATAATTAACTGTTATTGAGATGCATACTATAAAAATACAGAAATGTATTTTCTTCAAGAACCTGCTGCACAACAGCTTCAAGTAGGATAGTCACGGACATGCACTCGGCAGGAACGTTGTCAACGATTTGCTCGTAAATGTCCCGAGGAAGTGTGGGTTCCAGTGGTTGTAACTTTACAAAATAACCATTTGAAAGTAATCGACTAGCGATTTTGGTGTTCGGATATTTTTATTTTTTTCACAATCTTACTTGGGTAACATCAGCAGCACTGGTGAACTCGTGAAACCATTCCTCCAACACTAGCATCTCATACACGCGCTTGGCGACTTCGTCAAATACTTTTGAAACATAAAATGTTAGACCATCTGGACTATCAAGGTATTGCTGTTTCGGAAAAGTTCATTTTTAAGAATGGCAATAATCAAGTTTGAATATTTAAAGAATTGTGAAAGTAATAAAGCATAGCATTTCATTTACTTTGTTTTCTTCCGGAAGTTTAAAATTCATCAACGCAATGTCATGAAATGAAGATTCTGGGGGCGCAGAGTTATACATTTCTGAGAGGGTTGACCAGAATTTAGTGACATTGGCACCTCTAATTTAACATTATATGAAAATTGGAATAATGCAAAATAAAATATAAACTAATTGTAAAAGCTTTTAAATATCTGCTTGTGGGGCATACTGAGCTTCAGGATCAAGCGTTAGTCGTTCCATTGCTTTAAGATATTGTGGAAGGACATTACGAGGTCGAAACGTCCCTGGAATACTATCCTCCACGTCAATAATACTAAAGTTGTACTTGGTCACGCTCTCATCCGTCATGAGAAGAATACCGTCAACAATTACACCTTTTAGATAAAACATTTGAAGTACAAATCAGACCTTTCAAACACATGATTTTCAAGCAGTCCGTATTATTTACCGATTTTTCGAAGTTCATCAATAATTCGTGGATTGTAGAAACCCTGAAGTAAAATATAACTTCGAGGACCTTTAGTTGGCGTGTCATCTGAAAACACATACAGTTAGAAACATACCAATTGAAATGTGTGTATATATTGGTTGTATGAAAAGTTTAAATGACGAAACATCACCGATGAGTTCAAATTCTGGAAGTGGAACTTCTCCTCTCTTCCGCATTCTCGTTTTTACACCAATGGTACGTCCAGCACCATCCTTAGTACTTTGATCGTCCGGGATGTCCTCCACCTTGCCAGTTTTACTTCGTTTTCGAGGCTGCTGATTAGTGCCAACTTCAGTGGGGGGTGGAGGTGGTGGCGGTTCTCGAATGCCGTATGGATCTCCAGCTCCACCTGATTCATTGTTTGGGATACCTACAGTTATCGGTGGAACGTAGCGGACAAAATCTTTGGATCTTGCTCCTGCCAATTCCATTTCCTATCAGCATAAATCATGCACAAATTCCCAAAGAAGCATTATCATTTGTGTTTATGATTTCCGATATTCCAGCAAATTAATTGTGACATTGACTAACTTTTGAAACAATGTCGGCATCAATTTCAGTTGAAACTGCATCTTTGATTCCCAACATGGTAAGTTTCACTGCTTCAGCAAATATATCTTGCCGTTCCATGTAGCTGTCGTCCGGTGCTTGCCACTCTCGTTGACCAGAGGTTACTAAGAATCTTTTCACTCGCTAAAAATTACAATCAATCAACACTATATGTCTGCATAAACTTTGTCATCGCCCAACAATACGTTTTTGTTATATACTTCAGCGGTCTGAGCTCCTGATATGCAAGTAAACTTTTTTCGAACACCACTTTCTACAGCCCGCAGCAAAAATTCACCATACTTTGATAATTGTGGAGAGTCCTCCATCACCAAAATCAGGCAACAAGTGAACCCATCCTAATTACAAGATAAATTTTTATTCTAGTTGTGATTTTAATGTTTTGCAAGATATTTCATGAGTTATTTGCGCTTCTCATACGCTTAGCAGTTTGGCGTTCCGAACAGTTTCGCTATTCCATTCTGCAGGTTCTGTTGGTTTCGCAGTTAAGCCTTCCTTAACCGGTTCCTCTTTCGAATCCTTTCTGCTATTATGACTTCCATTTTCTACTGCATCCCCACCAGCACCTGCAGGTTCTTGGGGCTCTGCTGGTGCTACATTTTTGACGGATCTCTTTTTCTTTGCTGTTGTGTCGGCCTTGCTTTTACTGCTCTGCTTTGTAGTCCTGTTTGAAGGTCTCTCTTTTACGGCGACCTCTTTCTCTTTCTTTCCCATGTTTTCAAAATCAGTTACAATATTTTATAGGTACAAGTCCCTGGTACTATACCTCCAATAAACACTCAAAGGTATTCCAAACATTCCTATATTCGACTCGTAATGTTGAATGTTGAAATGTCACAAATATTTTCGAACAAAAGCAAAAGACTTTGTAATGATTTGTTGTTAGGGAGGATCCCCAATTCAAACGTGTCACAAACTCATGGGATGGAAGTGTTTATGCCGATAGGTGCAAAAAGTAATAAAGGAAAGAGCTTTGAGTAGTGAACCGTGGACGAAGACACAAGACATGTTAATTGCACGCTTAAATCGATCCGTTTCATTTTCACTTTGCATCTAATTATAAATTATTTTTATTTTTACATCGTCACATCCAAAACCAGTGCTAATAACTATTTTTGATAATATATATGGTTTCGAGTAACACAGTTCAACTTAATATGTTTAGAGCTAACATTTACTAGCATTGTTTAAGATGTGCGGAGGTATTTCAATATTGTCTCCATCTGGCGAAAGTTTCTTTGGTGGTAATGGAATATCATACTTCTCCAGAAATTCTATGAATCCCAGCTCTTTTCCTTGCAACGGATTTTTGCAGGCTCCTGCCAAAACTATCAAGTCTGACTTCATGTCAACTACTTGGAAGTAAAAAGAGTGGTCTACTAGAAACTCGATTATTTCAGGCCCTCCGTCATCACCATCACCGCAACCAGACGCTTTGGTGAGTTCCGTTGTTGCTTCCGATTGATTTCGAAAAGATCCTGTCACAAAATTCAAGGTTTCTGAACTTACGTGTCTATATACATAGATAAATTATTGCAAACCGTTTTTACTCACTTGGTTGCTTTGCAGTTCCCGTTTCATTTATGTCAATTACGACCTTTTGAAGAATTTGTGAAATGTTCATCTCCTTCGGTGAAATATGGGCCAAGCCAGAAAAATCAGCTTTGCCACTATGAAATATTGTTTCCACTCCCATCTCCATGATAAAATGAAAAGGAAATAATTCTTCTTTTTTTAACTTTTAACATTCTGATATACTTCAAGTAAATGAAATGCATACCTCTTTCAATGGACTTTCCAAGTCAATCGTACAATCGATTCTTAAACGAGGAAGGTAAACTTGGAATCGTGATTCAGATGCTAGCTTTCTCCTAAATTTATGCATATCCTTGAAGTATTCTGCTGGGGAAAGTGACTCCAATCCAGATTCTATAATGGGTAGACCACCCTTCCTGTTAGGAAGAAAGATTACTAAGGCAAGCCGCTCTCCCTATTAAAAAATCATTATGAACTTAAAAGTTTATAAATTGGTTTTTGTGAAATCAACGTCATTGGAATATATTTGTTTCTGAAAGCACCTTATATGGAAGTACTAAGGCCCGACAACTCAATTTGTTAATGGAAACGTACAATAAATTCTTCAGCAACCTGGACTTCATCATTGGTACAGTTACAGTTTCCTTTTCGTTGACGAAAAATTGCATTTCTTGAGTTAGCGCTGCATTAAATGGATAAACCCAGTTTCCCACAAAGTACATTGGGTTTACGAATATAATTTTATTCCCAACTGTCCTCTTGGTCAGTATGTCCCCCAACTGTTTACTCCCGGCAGAATGGGCCCACTGATTAATTTTTTTGAATGCTTGCTCCCTATTTTCATCGGAAAGGTCATCTTCTTCAATTCCAGCTGCATGATAAAGGGATTTCAGTCGAGTTAGGTAAGACTGTTTTGGCTTGTGATGCCTGTCCAAAAACATTTTGTAAGCGTGTTTGAATGATAAGGAATCTGAGTCGTCCTATAAAATAAAAGCCATGATTCCCTTTATAATAATCCAACTTTCATTTAACGTATGCAACGCGCAGAAGTTAGTAGTATTTCGGAAACCTTGATGAAATTTAGAAGGGCTGCAATCCCAGTAATCATTTCAGAACAGTCATCATCACACGTCACTTTCTTTCCGTCTCCATTCGCCCCACTGTTTTCAGTAAATAGTGCCTGAATCAGTTCCTCTTTTCCAAGACCTTGACTTCCCATGGTTAACATCGTTGCAGAAACGCAAAATCCCAATGGCGAATACACCAAGTTAACACTGTGCCTTTCTCTCAGCGGCTGCGATAAATCAATGCAACTATGTTAAGTTCAGATCTTTTTTTTACCATGAATGCATCACTAAATGAAACTGAATTGGAAAATTGAATATACCAAGTACAGTTCGTTTGCGAAGGTACGACAATGGTTTACAACTTTTTGAATTTCTGCGTCTGGATCAGTCTCCAAAGAATGGTCTGAATTACTTGACTCTTCTTCAGGCTGTTCTCTACGATTAGTCAAATCAAGTCTGTTCTGACGACGCCGTAGGATCCTGTAACGCTTCAAATGATCGCTGCCTCCGGGAATAAGACCCGATCTGGCAGGACCTAAGGTGAGTGGCCGAGACCTTGGCATATTCGCCAACTAATTGCGAGTAGTTATGTTTAAATTCGATACTTGATTAGCTTCGAAGTACCATAAACAGCAGATCTGCGAACAAGTTCTTATGCTAGAAGGTTAGTTTAGGTTAGGGTGTCCCATTGATATTTGACACCCCTTCCCATTCGTGTTCGGTTAATGAAACTCATCATGTCATTTATCCGCTTGCAACCACCATGGTTGTTGGATCGATAAAGTTTCCTTGGAATTCATTCGTGCTTTTTTGTCTGCCCTACAAAAACGTCCTAATTACACGCAAGCTTGCCCACCCACTGCACTGCAACATAGAAAGCCACATCATGCGTACCGAATCCTGGATTTACGGTAGAATGCAGTTTTATGCAAATTAATTACTAACTTTAACAATAAGGTGATGAACACAATATTTTATTGTTGCAGTTGCAACCTAATGAGTTGATGGGAATACAGACACAATTATTATATAATATTATAGGAAAAAATAACAAATAGCTACGTATGCAGTAAACCCAACTGAAGAAATCATTCTGTGTTACACGCTACTTTAACATGGTTCTATAACTTTTCTGCTGCATCCAAACCTTGGTTGCATAAGCTCCATTATTTTGCAATACATAAAACCCAACTATCGCACTCGTTGGGGAAAAGCTTAAACAATATAAGAGGCATTTCAAGTAAAATAGATAAAATATCAATAACATAATATGGATATATATTTTCGTTATTACTACTACATTCGAAACTAATGTACTTGACACGGTAACTCAACTGTACTGAAATTGTAATGAGCTGCTAAGCATAATATATTTAAAATTTAATCCAAAGTTCAAAGACACAATATAACATAACTTTGACATAATAATCGACACAATTAAGTAGGTAGGACAAACATTAAAGTGCTCGTCAATACTAGAAACGATTGGAAGTTCGTAATCCACGAAAATTTAAAGACTAATTGTCTACAATATTCTCTATAACTAATGATACAGCAAAAATATTCTTATTTCAAAGAATGATGGAAGGAGATTATACTACGCTACAGACAAAATAAAAACGCCCTCTCAGACTGCGACTGTTTGCTGATAAAAAGTTATAACAGATAATAAAATTGGAGTACCGAAAGGATCTCGTTGGCTTCTGCAATAACACTGATAAAATTTAAAATAAAAAACAAATCTCAACGATGCATAAAACACTATGTCACATCATCATATCCTATCAAAAATCACAAACGCTTGCTTTACTTTATACTATAAAGTTTATAGACTTGATATCGTTACACATTGTTGTCTTATGATTAGCTTTAAACTATGTCCACATCTTCTTCGTCTTCTTTCGTGTTAGACTTATCGACGTCGTCGTTTTCTTCTTTTTCCCCTTCAACAATGTCTACAATGGATTCAACAATTTCTTTATCACTTTCCTCAATATCATCCTGGAGAGCTTGGGGTTCCACGTCCATACTCGAGTCTGCGAGAGGGAAATCCTCATTGTCCTTGCTTTCTTTATCGTCATCCTCAGGCTGTGGAGCATCATCTTCATTTTCACCAGCGGTAGGTGAATTTGTTACTGATGGATGCTCAGAATTATTGTCGGGTTCTGCTTCAACTGTTTCAACATTGTTGTCTGCAGCAGCATCATCCTCACTAGCCTTGCTATCTTCAAGGCTGCCAGCTTCATTTGCCTTCAGAATTTGAAGCCAGTGTGTAGAGTACATGTGGCCAGAGGTTTGTCCAGCGTTGGCAAACGCCTTTGGACATAATGGGCATTTTAGTTTACTTCCCATTCCATGGCACTTCTTTAAGTGAAGAGCATAGTCAGCCTTGTTGACATAAGAATTGAAGCAAAGAGCGCATCTGTGTATTCCGTGAGCCCGCAGACAGTCAGCAATGATGCCAAGTTTTTTAGCAGTGTTTCCACAAATTAAACATTTCAACGCAGTTCGTATAGCCTGAATTGAATGTAAGTCATCAATCTCAATCCGTTCGATAGGGGAACGACCAACGCCTGGAGGGAGTGAATCCACATCAACCACAAGGCTTGTCTTGGGTCCTGGCTTATTAGAAGTCGTGGAGATTCTTCTTTGACTTTGAGCCGCTGCTGTCTCCGCTTCCACCTTAACCTTCTCTTTCTCAGCTTCAGTAGTCAACATACAGTCCTTGTGATCCAGTAGATCACAAATGTTGAATGTAATAGTGCAACCTTTGCAACGAAGCAAATCTGATGAAATACGATTTACTTCGACATTCAAATCTTTGTGCTTGGATTGCAAATGCAATGAGATGTTGGGCAAATCACTGTCCCCACAAACTGGACAATCAAGAGGTGGATAGTTGAGTTCAGTTGCTTTTGATTTGGAAGCTGTTTCTGCCACCGCTTCAGCCTGTGCCCGACTAGCTAGACGAGCACTTCTCGGTGGTGTGTGGAACTGGACCTTATATGAAGCTTTGCTTTCAATAGGTGATTCGGGTCTTCTTGGTCTTGGTTGACGCTCTGCTTTTCCTGAAGAACCGGAAGAACTTCGGCTAGATTTGACCACTTCCTTTTCCTTCTCCTCCTCAACCTTCATCATGTTAGCTCCACAGTGGAAAGCACCTTGACCTGAAGTTCCCATATGCTCATGAAACTCTAATGGTTCCGCAAACTTTTTCTTACAGCTTATGCATTTTAGTCCATCATCTGCCCCTCCACAAATTGTAAAAAGTCGTCTGTACTGCTGATGTTGATGACCACAGTGAATCATAAAGCCGCTATTTTGTGGATAACGTCTTGGGCACAAAGGACATTTGCTTTTGCCGTAAAACCCTTGCCGATATTTTGTGACTGTTGCTTCAAAGTCTTGTTCTTTCTCAGGGTAGCAGCGACTGTAATGTAAAGTTGCCTTTGTTGCGCTATCTGAGCAGTTCTCGCAACGCGCACAAACGTATAACCAGTGGAGTTGCTTGATTTTCTTAACATCCAAGAGTTCTGATCCATGAGATTCTCCTATTCCAATTTGAGGATGTCTGCCAGCAAAGTTCATGACTGCTGGTCGCTTCTTTTGAGCGTTCAGTTTGGCCATTTTTATTTTTTTAGACAATTTTTGAGCCTCTGTTGAAACAAAACGGCCGGGTTGATTTGCACCAACTACTACAAATTTTCCTCCTTGATTAGTTCGAATTACAATACGCTTTTGTTCGCCTTGGTTGGCACCAGCGGAAGATGATGAAGATGTTTGCTGCAGTCCACTGAAACCATGAACTTCCTTCTCATGAATGTAGCACATTTTAGGTGTTCGGGATAGCTCGTCACAGAATTGGCATTTGAACATATTAATGCCAACATGACGATCCTCATGCCAGCGCCAAGCAGATTCAGTTTGGAATGCGGTTTTACACACAGTACAAATGTTCTTTCTGGACGAAGCAGGCTCAGTACCTGATTCATCTATTCGCATTCTTTTATTAGCTCCTTCGGCAGCTCCCTGATTAGATTCCCGTTTTCCTAATTTTGACATCCAGTCCCTGATCAAAGTTTCTGGATCTTCTTCTCCGTCCTGTTCCGTTATTTCATCTTCTATTTCAGTTCCAGCACGAGGTGTTAGCCTGCTCTTACGAGAATGACTTACTGGAGGTGGACGCTCCACCTAAACAAGCACAATATAAGATAAATTTTAATTAGCAATTTTAATAATTACCGAGTACAGAAATAGAGAATTATTGTAGTCGGGAAAATTCTGACCTGCCCATTCTCATGTATTGGCTGTCCATTCCCGTATCCTTGTTGCGGTTGAGCGTAATCTTCCTCATCGTTGTTAATAATTTGTTTTTGTGCCGAAACGCGATTTACGCTTGCTATAACTCTTCGCACCACTTGCGGTTGTTGTCCTCCTTGTTGAGGAGATGGTCTTGCCACATATACCACCTTCCGTGGTAATTCTGCGGGCTTAAGTGGGATCGGTGCCATTGGCGAAGCCGTCATAGGTTCTTCTCCGCTATATTCCTCAAATCCAAACTGGGCCCACGCCATTCCAAACATTGTAATAAAATCACCAACCTGCTTGATTTGGTTCATGGTTAAAATTACACGGTCGCGGTAAGTCAGTTGAAGTATAAGTTTCATTATGTCAACTTTAATGTCAGGAACATTAACCACAGAGATTTCACCAGTCTAGAAAGATAGTAAAAAATGGATGAACATCATTTCGTTTCCTCCATATGAAAAAATTGTTTTTCATTTGAAATAAATTTCCTACCTGATCTTCAAAAAGTTTCGCAAAAAACTTGCTTGATGAAGCCATGATCACCCTATGGGCTCGTATGTGATGACCATCTCCACAAATAAATATGACATCGGTGTCATCATCCAAGACGACTCCATTTTTTATGTAAGCATCGTGCAATGGGCGAAAGCGACATCTTAAACGCATCACTATTAAACACATAAATAATACACACTGTTCATCATCATCATCTTCTTTTATCTACTTGACTTTGATAAAAATACAAAATATATGAAAAACGCACGTTTCCCTGAAGAATTCTGCCGTCGCGGCACCGCATTATTATTATTACCAGTTGACCCCGGCAAGCTAAGACGACCTGCTGGAACAACCACCCCTGATGACGGTTGGTTCACCCGGTGTAATAGTCCTGGGCCCAGCCCAGGATTTCCCAGAGGATGCATCATTTAGTGAGACTCAATAAACAGCAAATATTCCAGTATAATATCCTCAGTAGTTATTGCACCAGAAACCTACGAGCAATTAAATCAAAGAACAAAATTTTCAATTAAAATTATTCAAACTAACGTGACGTCGGAAAGCACTAAACCCATGTAATTATTTCAGAGCAGAAAAACTGAAAACTCATTTCAAAAATAGTGCCACTTGGGCGAGTGAAATTTTCTCTTTTTTTGTTTCTGCTGGAGTGACTGCATATGAAACAGAATTACTTGGACGCCAACATTAAACCGCCAGAAAATCGAGTGGGGCAGCTTTCATGGTTAAAAAGTTTCTAACAAATGTCAGCCAAATGGTCCCACGTAACATTCCGCTACTTCAGCACAGCCGTATGAAATATGTTTTCGTACCGAACTAACAACTGCGTCGCTCGAACACAGACTCTAAACCAATTTCGAATCACAAACAGCCAACTTAAACGGCGAACTTCGCAACAGGCTTTTGCCAAAAGCAACAAAAACAAGGATTTTGCCCTCGATCTACTTGAAGAACTTCGCCCGCCCTCAACCAGCGAACTAGCTAGTTTTCATGGAGTTTCTGCCAAGAAATTCAAATTGGCTTACGCAAAAGGTAAAATGGCGTCCTCTCGTCGCCCAATCTCGATTAAATATTCAAATATCATGAGTTGATAAAAATGGGGAGGAAGAAGTACGCATTACAAACCGTGCAGTGTTTGTTCTCTCGTCCTTTATCACCCAGTTTCTTTATTCCTCTGCTGGATTCGACTCCTCCGCCGAAGATCCTTTACTTTAGGTTTAGATCTTTGTGAGTGAGTAACATATTTTATGCAGAATAATGCAGACTGAGACAAATACTTCGTTGGTACAGTATTTTGTGAAGCGAAGGAAATTGTGCTCCTGAACCAAAATGTGAGTTCGACGTGCGTGGAGTGTACATGCCCCTGAGTATACTCTGGATAACATAAAAATCTAGTAGATAGCCGATAAAGTAAATGCATTGCAGAGCTGCAACTAATATACATATTGGAGGACAGTAGATCTAAATATACCTAGTGAATATCCTTCCAATGCTTTGTTTGGAAAAGCGTTACGATTGGATTGGGACATGAGGCAATAGTGTTGGGTACCCTCACCCTTTGTGAACGAAGCTTCTCAGAACTGAAAAACTAGAGCTTTGTACATAAGCAGCTTGTTTTTTATGACGACGATGTGTTCAGGCTCACATAATCCTTTCGTTTCAATACTTCCCCACATTTATCTACTGTATTGCGCTGTGTATAATATTGTAATACTTTCATGATCCTCATGATATGGTATTTACTTGATTTGATGATACTCCCCTTGAAAATCTCACGCCACGTAGTTCGTAAAAACCATGAGCAGTGCTTATGATATGAAGTTAAATGCTGTTTTTTAATCCGGAAACTAAATGATCAATCAGAAATTGGGGCAAATTGTACATTGTCTATCGACCTGCCTTCTCAACCTTACCTTCTCAGCGAAGAAGGCTTCAGAGCAATGCGTGGAAGGGTAGATGATGGTGATGTGATGACGATGGGTGAGGCACTAAAAAACCAGGTAAAATACTGAAAAATTAGTTTTCTTTCTTGGAAAACAGTTTCGCAACTTTGTTGGAGGTTTTGCTTAGATTTTCCAGTCGGAATATGGGCATTTCTTCCGGAAAACGTTGAAACGATAAGTCAGAATAAGACAACATGTTTACCTGATATCGATGAACGTGTGGATTGGATTGGCTTTAACAATTCAAAATGAACGATGAAATGTAGTCCAAAAGTTGACTTCTTTTCTCAGAAGAATTTCGAGATTGAATTCGTAGAACCTTTGTTCGGACTTTAATTTTAAGATTTTTATTTATTTTGTTGGCGGTGTAAACCAGCACAGTGAAGGAGTTTGTATGTATGTTTTTTCTTGTTTCCTGCACATTGACTGATTTGGTGATGGTGTGTGGCTGCTGCTGGTCTCTTTCTCTCTTTTTGTATTACCTACGCATCGAAACTGTCCTTCTGTACAATGTGCCCCTGCTTGTTACAGTTTTCTCAGTTGGGTCTTATGTAACATCAGAGATATCCTGAAAAGTTATTATGCTAAATATCAATCGACACAAGAATCTTGCTCCCGTTCTGCGCACCGAATTGGAATGAGATGAAATGAAATGCTTTTTTAGAATGAATATCATTTTTAAGTAGTTGTTTCTTGGAATCGATGTCGAAATTATTGGAGACAATGAGCTATTTGGGAATCGATATAATAAATATGTGGAGTGACACTAGTTGGAAGTTAGTTCATGTTCCAACTCATACTCTAAATCAAATGCCATCATAAATGCTTCAAGTTACCAGCTCATGCGAATATTTGGGTACAAAGAGAAATCCACAAAATCATTTCGCCACTAGAAAACGAAACGAATTGTATTTTCCGATCAGAAATCTCCGTAATTATATACCTGAATACGATTCTTAGGTTGCCCGCATCCGCAAAAAATTGCGTTATCTGCTAGAATTTTTAAAATGAAAATACGTAACTGCACGCAAGATATCAATCAAGAGGTAAAGAACATTTCTTAATTAAGCTGACAAAATCGTCACTACTCACTTAGTTGGTTATCCAAGCAAGTTATCACGTTCTTTCGCTTCAAGTAGTTTAAGTAGCTTACAACTTTAAAACCATGAAGGCATAAGATCTTTTGAATGTGATAAAGATGAATGTTTGAAGGTATGTCCATTTCGAGCAGTTTCTCATTTTTGTTATGTTTGTGCATAACATGGGCGAAGGAACTGTGGGGTACGACTTACCCAGATTTCTAATTTTCCATTAGAAAACACGTTAAAATAAAAAAATTGTCTCGTGTTTTGTTCATTATCTATTTGGTTCGTACCCGCAACAAAAAATTAGGCTCCTGCGCCTATGGCGCATAACTCTTGAACCATTTAATTTGAACGCAATTTATTAATAACAAGCTTAAAAAAAATTTTATATAATCGAGGAACCTGGTACAAAATTAGAATACATTCAGCCAATACGCAAACCATACGTCAAATTTCACGATAGAATCATAAAAAAGCCTGAATTCCTTTACTAGCAACATCCGATTGAAATAATACATCTAGGGCCAACAATGATTTTACTGAATGATATTACGTCATTATGTAGCATCGCATGAATACTTTTACCATGATCACTGCATGCTTAAAACCATGAGCTCATTGTACTTGACTCTACTCATACATATTATCCCAATTCTTGTGATGATGGATATGGGTATGATGGGTATAACAAAATCCGACACAGGCCAGCTGCAGCTGCTATATGTAAAAACACACATTCATCTGATTCATCACATAATATGATGTAGTTTAGCGGACATTTAAGGATGAAATGATCTACGCGAAATTTTCTCCTGCAATAGAAACGGTGATACACAAGTCATATATATGTAAGTAATTTTCATTCATTATTATGCAGCCCAATCGATTTAATTGTATATGATCTTCAGGCTGATTCATGGCAGCAATTTGACATTTCTCTTATCTACACTCAAAACAAGTGCGAAGTGTGGAGATCCAAAGTTTATCAACATCAATAGCATAATATACTTGCACGAGAAGAAACGGATTGACATACTCAAATACTCATGCTGAATAGTTTCCTTTTATGTGCTCAAATATTTTCCAGCCTAAACTGGTCTTCTCAACTGACGAAAATGGTTATGGAACGATCGTGATATCTCTTTCTGCAAAGGAAGCTCTTGTTCGAGTTTTCGGAGGAAATGGCCACCGTAGATTCGTATATCAGGGATACAATTTGGACCTACATGCTCCCTATCGGCTTTCTGACCATCCTTCTATTTCTTTTTGTGACTGATTCCTTCAAAGTGATACGACAATGGTATGTCGATAAAGTACATGCTTTTGTGTGTAAACCATGAAATTTACGAAATACATAATAATTCGTTTACTTTTTAAAAATGATATAGGTACTGCTCAAAATACCTTACAAACTTCAGCGAACTTCATGATGAGATAATTGAGCCCATCAAAAAAGCTTTATTTGCAGATCTCAACAACATAGATTCCAGTTTAACAGATTTGAGAAACAAAGGCTTAATAAGAATTTTGGAGATCGGAGTTGGATGCGGAGGCAACTTGAAATACTATCCTCAGCAGTGTCGGCTGGTTATCGTTGACCCGAATCCACATTTCAAGCAATACTTTAGCGAAAATATTAACAAGTTCCCGGATATTAACCTGGAGCGATACATTGTAAGTCCTGCGGAACGGATCCGCGGTATTGCGTCATCTACGGTAGATGTGGTAGTAACAACAACGGTGCTATGCTGTGTGGAAAACGTACCCAAAGTTTTGAAAGAAATCCGCAGAGTGCTAGTTCCGGTATGGTAATAATACCTTGTACCCCAATAAAAAAATCCTAATATAATTTATAATTTATACCATGTAAATTATAACATAAAATTATTATTATTGGTTTGAACTTTCAGGGTGGTCATTACTATTTTCTTGAGCATGTAGTAGCACCTCACAATACGAAACGGTGGAAATTACAACAAATTGCCAATTGGATGGGTCTTTGGAAATGGTTGCATGATGGATGCGTGTTTCGGCAACTTGATGAAGATATTGCGAGAGCTGGATTTTCCGATCTAGACATCAGCACATTTACACTGGATGACGAGGCTCAAAGCAGTAAATCCAAGTTGATTCAGATGATTAGTCCACACATTGTTGGAGTAGCCATAAAATAAAATATTTTCATACACACTTTGTTGCAGATATTACCAACGTTTTATGCAAACACGAAATGGTAGCAGAACCAAAATCACAATCAATGTGATTAATTGATGGTTCTCTTCAGCCTTATACACTTATACCATACTATACAATAAGAGATGAAACTGACCTGTGATTTGAATTGAATCCTATATATATTTCCAAAACAAAGATTCGATAATAAATACTCAACCATAATTCAATTTTGTACCATTTAAACCGAAAATGCCGTTGCGTTGACCTTATCTTTCGTTCATACACAGAAGTTTTTACTCACCCCTTCCTGATTATACCACCACCAGTTTAATTTAGCAAGATTACATTGTTTCCACTACATCTTTAAACACTATTCATTATATGCATAATGTAAATTGAAATCATACATGACGTTCGCAACGATACGAGATAGATGCAATGCAACGAGCATGAGTTTTAGGTATGCGACTACCAAGCATTAGGAATAGGAGAAAGCATATGACTTCCCATCCTGTATTTGACTTCCTGCCGTGCATGTTTACAAGGGAAGAAAAGATTTGTGCAAAGTGCAATGCAGATAATGACAGACATAGGATAAAATACCATCTTATCTTTCCACTAAACATGCAACAACTGTGACTAAAATTTAAAAAATATAGCACTTCTGTAATAGATACATTATCCTGCAAAAAAGGAAACGTGTTTTGTTTCTGTACTAACCATGGATAATAATCCTTCTGAAGGTTCTTCAGACAAACACCACCAGCCCTTCCATCATTTTCATCCTCACAAAAACCTATCTGCTGAGCGATACGCTCCCAAGTTTAAGGCAAAAGTTTTAAAATACTTATCAAACGGGGATGATGAGGAAACTCCCCAAGAAATCCCTTCAAGTTCAAAGTCTCATAAATATGGAACCCAATCGATTGCCGCAGCAGCAGCGAAATTTAATGTTCACCCCACCACAATTTCCGACTGGGTGCAAAACAAGAAGCGACAAAATGAATTGAGAAACCTGAAGGAAATGATGACAAGCAGTGAAAAGCAACCCCAACCCCAACAAACTTCAGAAAAATCAGTTTCCAACATTATAAAGCCAAAGCCAACTGCTGCAAAAAACTCGTCAAAGGACAAATTTGACAGTGAAATTGTTGGCGTTCTCAATCAAGAACGGGTGAAAGAACCGTTGACTAAGCAAACGAACGTGGAAACTCTAAAGAAAAACATTTCTCAGCAGATCGAAACCATCATCAGGATAGCAGCAAGTGAAAACTCGGTGGTTGGATTGTCGAAACTACCGTGGTACTCCAGCTGGTGGGACCGATTCAATAAAGGAAATAACAGTGAAAGTGAACCTAATTTGGTTCAAATTGACGATACAAATACCTCAACTGTTGATGATAACCCTTTGGAACCGAAAGAAACGAAGCGGACAGCTCTAAAAAGGATATCGGTAAGGAAAAGTAAAAATAATTGACTTCTCATGGCATTGCATAAAATTTCATACTGAAAGTGAAAGCTGACGCGTCACTAAAAACGTTACAAAAGAAAGCATTTGTATTGGCAACGATTATTTTGCAAGAACCTTTGCAGATATGTCAAAGTTGTCAATAGGATGTGGATCTGCACAAACACATACCTATTGTGTTTTGTACACATTGGGGCGTTGTGCATAGAGCTCGTACATTGAATCAGTGTTGTTTTGGCAGATCCATGTGCATAAGAAGCTAAATGCACACGTGCATTCAATCATGAGCTTTGAAGGGATTTAATTTTGTTGGATTAAAGTCAACAGTTGTCATTGTTCGTTAAAACATGAAAGTAAACAAAAAGAAAATCATGAGGGGTCGACCTTTTGAGGAGGACAACGATTTGGACTCATCTGGTGGAGGTGGAAAGTCGAAACAAGCGTTTTCCATGAAGAAACGAAGAGGTGGAGCACCAACGGTTACACAAGTGAAGTCGCGTAAAGATCTGCGGAAGGAGTTGAGAAAAGCAAAAAAGGCTCAGAAGCACCAATACCTGTTGGTGAAGTGTGGTAGGGCGGATTTAGTCCAGAAAGCGGCTGATGAAATTGCTGGAAAGAAAAAAAAGAAAAGGAAGAAGAAGAAAAAGAAGAAAGGAAACAAATCCGAAGAGTTACTGGAGAGTGGTGGTGAAAGTTTGAAGATGGAAAAGGTTGAAGAAATAAAAGTAGAGGTGGAGGAAACCAGCAAAAAGAGCAAAAAAGATAGGGAGCGACTGGATCCAGCTCTGGAGTTGAGGAAGGAAGAGGAGCTTTTGAAAAAGGAAATGGAAGTGGTTCGCCGGAAGAGGTTGATTGAAGAAAATGAAGAGGAGGAGAGAAATATCAAGCAGTTGTCGAAGAAATTGAAACTGAATAAGAAAGCTACCATACCAGCTTCTTTCAGAACTGATGGACTAGACTGTAAGTTACTACTACATTGCTTGCTAATTTAAAATTTAAATTTTGTACAGGGTGTTTTGAACAATTGTGGTTTTGTTGTAGATGTTTTAGAAATATGCGAACAGGCCAGCGGTGGGAAAAAGAAAACAAAGGAAGAAGATGATTCAGATGAAGACGTTGGCGATGACGATGATGAGGGGTCTCCGTCTGACCTTGGATCTGAAGTAGAAGGAGACCAAGATGAAATTGATGATGAAGAGTTGGATGACGAAGAAGAAGCAGATAGTGAAGAGGATGGGTTAGATGCAGAAATATTTGGATCTGACGAAGAAGACGAATCTTTGGATCATGATGATGATAAAAATATGGGCGATAAAGATTCTGATAATAGTGGTGAAGAAGAAGACACAGTTAAAGACAAAAATAAAATGTCAAAGACTAAGAAGAACAAAAAGAAGGAGGACGATGGCATTTGGGAAGATATTTATGGCCGGTTAAGATCAAAGGATGGTGCTGTGGTAAGTCGACTTTGGCGGTTAGAGTTTGTTATGGAATATTAAATTATACTTGATTGATGTTTATATTATTTCTCAACTGTGTAGCTAATCAATAATGGAACCGGAAACGAAATTGCAACCGAGAAACCAGCAAGTAGTGGAAAATATGTACCTCCAATGCTTAGAGGAAATCAAGCACAGCGTGAAAAAATTGCTAAGCAGTTGAAGGGACTCTTAAATAGGCTCTCAGAAAGTAACATGCATAGTATAGCAAATCAGGTACGAAGATAAGAAGCTTAACTGGTCATTACGCCCCTTCTTGCATCAGTAGAATAATTTACATGATTTTTTCTTTATGTAGGTGGAGGAGATGTACATGGCTAACAGCAGAAACGAAATGAATCAAACCTTACTTGAGTTGCTAACTTCAGCTTTAGTCAGGCCGTCTATGATGCCTGAAAGAGTAGTTTTGGAACATATTATGCTAATTGCTATTTTACATGCCAATGTGGGAACGGAAGTTGGTAAGTGTAACATGTAAACAACTTAATTTTTGGAAGGAACGAATGTATAGACAAACTAATTTGCTTTCTCTCAGGTGCCTTTTTCATCCAGTCTTTCACACAACATTTCAAATCGAAATATGACGGGTATGACTTACTTAGTGATGACGAAAACAAGGAATTGGAAAATCTGAGTCTTATTATTTCGTTTATCTACCATTTTAAGGTCCGTAGTTGGTTCCATCCTCTAAAATTGTTACTGTTTGTAATCAAGCTTCGGGTAGATATGAAATAGAAACGTATAAAAGTTTTTCAACTTTTCTCATTGTAGATAGTGGACGCGTGCCTAATTTATGACATTCTAAAATTACTGGGAGAGAGCTTCAAGTCAAAGGACATTGAAGTAATTTTAACTATTCTTCGAAGTATCGGTTTTCGTTTACGGAAGGATGACCCTGTAGCGTTGAAGGAGTTAATTATTACGCTACAACAGAAAGCATCAAAGCTTCAAACTGGTGAAGCTGGGTATGTTATTTCATCAGTATTACCCAGCAAATTTACTTTATAGGATTTACTTAACTAAGTGAAGATTTGTCAGGTTTAGTATCTTCTTTATTTTCTAGAAGTGCAAAAGTTAAATTTATGCTGGAAATATTATTGGCAATTCGCAACAATAACATGAACAAGATCCCAAATTATGACCCATCTTTCGGGGAACATTTGCAAAAAATTATAAAGAGCCATTTACATCCTGGAACCTATGTTAGTGAAATGAAGATAGGACTGCAGGACCTTTTGAACGGTACAGCTTTAATTTTTTTTTGTGAATATATGTCGAGTCGTGAATTCCCATTAATCATTGCTAAATAATATATGTTTCATGTATAGTTGATAAAGCTGGAAGATGGTGGATTGTTGGATCTGCATGGACCGGCAAACAGAGCGAACAAGCAAAAGAAACAGATTCGACAACTGTCCAACATAAAAGTTCAGAAGACGCTGCAAAACACGCAAAGTTACTTAAGCGTGCTCGAGCACAAGGAATG
Source organism: Orchesella bifasciata (assembly GCA_034697805.1). Lineage (NCBI taxonomy): Eukaryota > Metazoa > Arthropoda > Collembola > Entomobryomorpha > Orchesellidae > Orchesella > Orchesella bifasciata. Next base: position 14,100 of record JAQGAP010000329.1, on the reverse strand, counting down.
AATACGGATGCAAGGAGAAATATATTTTGTATTCTAATGACTGCTGAAGTAAGTTGAAACTTTTATGAAAAGTTCAAGAGATCTATGCTGATATTACATTATGATCAAGCAACATTTTCTTCTTATGTAGGATTTTTTGGATGCCTTCGAAAAGTTGAATCATTTGGATTTGCGCAATAACCAAGATAGAGAAATTATACATGTCTGTACCTACTGTTGCCTCCAAGAAAAGAAGTTCAACCCTTATTATGCATTTATTGCTTCAAAGTTTTCTACAACTGACAGAAAATTAATGGTATAGGATTCTGAACAAGTAATCGTAAAAATATTGTTCAGTTAAACGGTTATAGCTCATAATTGTCGTTTTTCATTACAGCTTGCACTGCAGTATAACTTATGGGATCGTCTGAAGGATTTGAAGAGCTTGACAAGTCATCAAAGGACAAATCTTGCACAACTTCTTGTTCATTTAATCAACGATAAAAGCCTTCCTTTATCAACTTTGAAAGTTATTGAATATACGGAAATGGACAAAACAAAGCTCAAGTTCCTTAAGAAAGTCCTTACTGGAATTTTAATGCAGAAGGATGTTGATAACATGCAAGAAATATTTATTAAGCCAGCTTTATCAGAAAAACTTGGGCTGTTCCGGGAGAGCCTTCGTCTGTTCTTAAGCCATTTTATGCTTCAAAAGTCTATTACTACGACAGATGGCTCATCCGTGGAGTCAGATTTATCTCCAGAAGAAATGGAAGCTTTGAAAAAACGTGTCAAAATGGCTGAGAAATGCATGACTTTAGGGAAAAGTAGCCTTTTATAAACTTTGCAGAACGCTGCCAGTGTAAAAGATTGTAATATTTACAATGTTCTGTATTGCTACTGCATAAAAAATAAAAGACTGAAAGAATAAAGTTTTTAAAACTAACTGCATAATTTGTGTTTATTTCTTCATATTCACTTCATGGCAGTTGCAGCTTATGAACTTGGGCTATATATGCTCAAATTATGTTGTATGACACTATGCCTGATCGATGCTAATTTTATGTTGCAGTATCCAGCAAGTTTCAAAGAGGAAGTACGTCATTATGCTGAAGCATTGGGACAGCGAACTGCTTCTAGACTGTTTAGTATTTCTCAGAAACGAATATTTGACTGGGTTAGTGATGCGAAATGTAAACCTGACTCTAGCACACGCAAAAGGGCTGCTGTGCTACGAACTAGACGAAGAAATCTTTCCAAAATTCGAAAGTCTTTGGTGTACTACACAGGATCAATGGAAATTAATCATTTTCATCAACCGCAACCGACCACTAAAGAAATTGATGCTAAAGTGGAAACAGAAATACGGGAATGGATTCAAAGCCAGCATCCAAGAACCGTTCCAAGTACAGAAGTACGTCAGAAAGCCAAAGATATTTACAGGTGTGTATTAAATTAAAACTTCATTCGGAATGCATTAAGAAGATGTTTGCTTTTTACCTAAAAAGTGTTGTCCACTTTGTAGAAAGCATGGGAGAATGGAAATTGAATGCTCTTATGGCTGGTATCGCAGATTCAAGGCTAGAATAAGCACCGATGGGAAGTCACCTAATACACGCCATATGGAAGATGATAAAATTGTTCTCACTTGGCTACTTCAAGTTTACGACAACAACGACCTGGTATCTTACAAAGACTTGCAAAGTTACGCACAAAATGCTTTTCAGGAAATCAAACCAGAGTTTAAAGCATCAGCAGGATGGGCAATGCGGTTCTTGAAAAGGAATCACGCTATCATTAACTGGGATGGAATATACTTGAAACCTCTTCCTCCTGCACTGGAATGTCAAGTTAATAACTGTCGTGTTCAAATCAAAGCATCTCTTGACCAATTCTCCACGAATTCTGTCGGGTGCATGGATGAAATACCTCTCAGCTTCACGAACCCTACCCTTGGTTCAAAAGTCACTGAAAATGACACACAACCGATGAGTAGGCTTCGAAAGAACTCTATTAAAAATTGCGACGCTACCGTTATACTGGGATTTCTGGCGGATGGAACACTCCTTCCGCCTATGGTAATCGTCAAGGTACGGGTGACGACAGAGACATATCTATTCAATCTCCTTTCTCATAAAAGTGTCACATTTTTAAATTCTCGATTTTGCTTTTAATAGGGACAACTGAACAGCTCCATAGATCAAGTATACAATACACCAAATAGTTCAGTTGTGGCTTACTACAGCAGTACCACCGAGCCCTCTCTAAGCTCCATCGAAAAATGGTTGGAGTTAATTTGGTTTAACAATGTTCGTACACCCAGTTGCTTAATTGCTGACTCTTATGAAGTACACCAGCACCTAATAGAAAAGTGCAACTCGTATAGCACCACATGCCTCTTAATTCCTAAAGGATGTTCGTTGAAGCTACAGCCCCTGAACGTATTTGTGAAACACAGTTTTATGGTATAACCGTATGGAACTTCATTTTTATCATTTGGTGGAACTGCATTAAATGAATTGTAAACCTGTATTATTATTTTTTTGTAGGAGAACATGGAGAAACTTTGGCTGCGGTATCTAAAACCCATTGGTGATGACTGTGGTAAGAAAATTAGGCTTCCAACAACCAACGAAATCGTTGGCTGGGCTCAACAATCTTACGAAGTGACTAAAGCCCAATCGGTTAGTTCTCAAAACCTAGTTTTAAACCAATCATTCATATTTTCAATGTGACATAATTAAAAATCTAACACCATTCTCTCTCTAATGTCTGTTTCAGGACAAACTAGCTCAATCATTTCAACGTGTGATTGAAGGTTGATTATTTGTGAAAAGCCCAACCCAAGACTGAATAAACTACTCTTTCACAATTTTACCAACTACTATAAGCTTTAATGGCATTTACTGACAGTCTAACTTACTTACAAAGTTTCACGTACGGACTTACTGAGCTGAATGAGTCAAAAGTGAATACGGATCGCGTAAAGTTTTCTATTAATTAATTTATACACATTTTATAAGAATTCCATTCAATTTATCTGTAGAACTGACTATTGAAATTTGAATTCGATTTCTCTATTCATCGTGATTACGACTTCCGTTCTTCTTTTCCTTGCGTAATTTACGGTGAAGCAGCCGTCGTTCCCTCTCGTATTCTTTCATTCGAATCAAATAGCTGTTGACAAAATCAAACAAAAATTAATCCAGGGGTGAACGCATTAAAAAACCGTTTTAGAGTAAATAGTACTTGAAAACTTTTGCTAATTCATACTCTTCATATTGGCAGTGCTCATAATCATGTTTTTCGGGATGACATCGATAAACAAATGGGAATTTGTCCTTTTTGCATTTCTCAAAATTTATATAGCGATGAGCACAAAAATCCCGGAACTTTGGTGGAACCTTTGCCGAAATCATCTCTGCTTCTGTGGCCACCATAACTGAGCACCAAAAACAATAAATCAAGATTCACACCGATTTTCTAACATTTTGAACATATAGTGCATACAGTATTCATTTAACTTACCCCGTTCCTTTCTCCTTTTGCCTTGTTCTTCAAATCCATAATTGGGGTCAGCACACAACTCTCCGGTTTTCCAATCCGGGGTAGTTTTGCTAAGTGGCTTCTCCAAAACAAAAACTGATGATGAAGGCGGTCGGGTAGACACTGTCCCACCCATCCTTGGCGTTTATTTAATTAACTTGGTTAAATTCACTAAACTAACCCTGCTTATAAACAGTTTGTTATTGTTCCACAAGCCACCAGCACCAGCTGAACAGCTTTATTGTTGATAACCAACAAAATCAGATGAGAGTAATATCGGTATCGGTTCTCTTGTGTATAGTTTTTAGGTATCTGCTCCGTGCTCTGAAAAATCTCAAAATGTGTACATAAAAAGGTATAGATGGTTCAACGTGTGCGGGCTACAACGGAATGGGGCGAAGTGAGAATATTGCAGACAAAGTTGGAGGCTTGGTTGGAGGTGCATTTTTATATACATTCTTGATAATGATGGACTATTTTATTCAGGAGTATTGAGTTTCACAAAGTTAAGTGATAAGCACGATGATTATCTTTGTTGAATGAAATGTCAAGTGTCATAGCGGATTGTGTTGGGGAGTAAGTATATACTTCGCCTTGCTGAGTATGAGGTAAGGTTACATCAGTTAGTTTATTTAACAAGGTATTAGGAACATTTCACCGGGCATTATGATAATTTTTTGCTTTCCGTTAAATTTCATTTTGGTCAGATTGAATTTTGAATTATATTCATTTCTTTGAATGCATACACTGCACTGCGGTATTGACCCTGTCTTCATTTCATTTTCATACCGAACGCAAAATCGATATGTACTTACTATTCTGCAAATTGCTGTTGGAAAGTAGCCAACACTTCCAAAAATCGAAATAGTAATCCCTTTGGATGTTAATGCACTGAATATTTCCGGTTGAAATGCAAACTTGCATAACGGTAAAGGGAATGATGCTTAGCATATCATTATTCATGACATGACTATGATTTTTATTTTTTATGCATGATGCAACTAATCTAGTGATATGCAGGCCGATATGACAAGAGTTGACTTTAAAGCGTGGTAGCAAATTAATGCGTTTGATTTATTGCCCGAATTTCACATTTTAATTTTGACAGGATGGATATGAATGTTTTGGATAACTTCTATTGATTTTGCATGTGGTAAAATAAAAGTTGACAAAAGGTACAGAAACATACAAGTACTCCACACAATCCGTTCTCCTTTCTCCAAGCAAAGCTACTAAACGGGTCGTCTTTATGGCCTTCCGCGACGGGATGAAGACAGATGCCATACCATTCTCCAGTACGGCTATTTAAAAAAGGTCTTCGTTCCGCTGGATGCGTTACCGAAACGTTGAGACATACCAGACCCTTTGAGCATTCTGTAATGTGCTTTCCCGAGCTTCCCTTTAGGGTACAGTGATTAAAATGGCTAGCTACGCACTCAAAGGTCCCATCAGATCGTTTCTGCATTGTTAACCCTTTATGAAGGGAAGGATAGTGTTTATACTCGTAAGAATATGTTGTTCTATTCAATCGGGGCGTAGCGTCAGGATCATTGAAATCAATTTGGCTGAACCGACTTCCACAACCACAATATCCGTTGATTTGACGGTAGTCTGTTGTATCTGGCAAACAATCAAATTCATTCATGTCAAGATTGTAGTTGCTGTCAGTTTTTATGCACAAGAACTTCGGGTCCATGTATTTCGGTTCGTCTATCGTTGCCTATAGATGACAATGGAAAACATGTCATTTGCAAGTTTTAGGTCTGATTAGCTCAACTTTTCATATTCATCGTACAAGTGAATGGAGCGCATCTTTCTCTCCAGTAGAACAAGTGTATGGTTCTTGAGAAGAACAATCTCTAACGCCTCTAAAGTAGTGTGTGTACAGCATAAAGTCACATGGCTGATTCAAATACGGTTGATGATTTGGTGTCACTTGAAGAGCTGCCCAGGGGGCAGTGCCATGAACGTATGAAACAATGCATGATATCAAAAGAAATACTTGTAATTTTGGATGAAATTTGGAAATGCTGATGGGATGGGTTGTCCGAATCATCTAGTTAGATAGCTCCAATTAGGTTACATTTTAAAGTATTTGTACAAAAATATAAAGATGTAGGGATTTAGGTTCAAAGCTAAAAGCTTGGTACAAGTGCTTTGAATGTTCCGTCAATCATGATAAAAGCCAAATTATTTCATGTACTAGGCAACATATTATACCTGGTTGGACCATACGCAGTAATCGCCTTGTCTAGAGTCCTTGTCGGTTTCTTCGAATCTGCAGGAACAGGAATATACGTTCACTTCAGACTTCATCAGAGACCGTTTCCACAAAATGGAAACCGTTAAAATGAAATGCAAATGACTTCGATTTTTAGAAAATTTATTCATATATGTTTTGAAGCAGCATCAGCAAAAGATTACACTAAGATTTTGATCCGTTGACTCAAATAGAATCTCTGTACAGGAATCTCTTTGGTTCTCATCTTCTCACCAACTTACAATTAGTAAGCAAATGATAGCGTATATATTTTTACTCGTAATAGAGTTTTGGCCTTATTTATCATTATCAGTTAAACAGTTATACTTACAACAGTCATGCATCACAGAATCAGTCATTAACTTCATTGTATCGGTTTTTTACAAACTTCAACTTACTTTACAAACTACGTACATACATACAAACATACATAAAATGACTCGTAAACAATAACACATAATAATCGTACGTACATTACATTCCTGTAAAAATGACAATCATGAACATAATATAAATTTCTCTACACTCTAAAAAATTAAAGTACGCACATTCTTTGATAGCATTTCTGCGTACAGAGGCATTAATTAAAAAATATTACAATTTTAAAATATATGTATGTAGCAGTTACTGCGATCGATGATAAATTACTTTATCGAGATTACTTTAATTGACTGTATGTACAGTAAAATATACAAAATCCAATTTTGCTGAAAGAAAGTTTTGGCGAGCGCTCATTCAGATTCAGTCCGTCACCCCTTATTTTCGTGTGTCGTATCGTTACTGTTAATAGTATCCCTGTTGACGCTGATGCGATGGCGCTTTGCGGGAGTTACTGCTGTTGCTCACGTCAATTCGTACATCTGAAAAGAGAAAGTACAAAGAATTTACAATTTTTTCACTTTCCCCGAGGAACTCTCATACTCTTTTGTTTGTTCCGTAACAAGCTTGAAAGAAAGAAAGTAGAGCGAACATTTACTTTGCTGAAACAACCACTTCACACTTCCTCCTTACATGATAGCTTTCCTATTCTTCTTCAAAGGAAAACAATGTCGATCAAAGGAAATAAGTTAGGAAAATAAAGGACTACAAAGCTACATCCAACTTTTTAAGTACCGCATACATCTTTAACACAAAGGGCACAATCCTCAAGTGAAGGTAAGTGAAGGAGCTACATTGTTGTTCTTTTTACCCCTTTGCCTATGAAAAAAGTAAAGTAAAAGCAGAAAAAATCATTGACACGAAAATTGCTGCTTCCAGAGAAAGAACTTGTTAGCCTTCGTCTTTTCCCATTGCACCAAAGTAAGGATTTCTTCTTTTTTTTGTACGGAGGTGTATTTGCAAATGAGTTTTGTAACAGTTTGGAACAGCTTCTGCATTGCAACTACAAAACATCAGGATGTCAACTAAAATATTTTACACCACAAACTTTGTCCTAAATTATTTGCTCTGCCTCCGTAACAGTTGCATGCAGTAGCTCCTTAAACAACGTGAGATAAGAATTTGTCTCGACTTATGCACGTTCATATGATATTTAAATGGATTCTACCATTACCGTCACCATATGTGTTCCCGACGACATCACATTCACCATTTTTTAAGGCGGAGATTATTGGTTGGTGTGTGTTTTTCGGTTGGAATGCCAAAGGAAATACTGGGATTTTTATTGAACGTTTACAAACGAGTTCTTGAGGTTCCATATGGCCACAATTGGATCGTATTGTTATTCAAACAACGCATTGGCATTTCGAAGCAACTTCCCGGAAATGTAAGCTGTGCTCTGATGCAGATTTCACTTTCTACTTGGAGGCTAAGTATGTACTCAACAACACTTGAAGTTGTTGCATTAGACAAAATTTCCCAACCAAAACACGAACTTGCCGCATCATTCCCATCAGCCAAAACCCAAAATGAAGAAATGAATAAATACAAAGTGACATCTTGAATTCCACCAGAATGTAAAAATATTATTGGTTGTAACATAACAAATTACAGTTCCGCAAAGAAAGACACAATTGGTTTCTCATCAGATTCATATAATATTCATAAATTGAATGTGTAAGGGAAGAAACATATATATGAATTTTTTTTTTGGCAGCGTACATTTTGGTATTCTTCATTTTGGACGGTATCTTCCAACCCAATACCAATACTCAGATTGATCTGTTGGTTTCTCACAAAAGGAACAAATATTGAAAGGGAAATATGAGATTGTAATGGAAAATGGAGAAAGTTGCCTTGAGGAAAAGGAGAGTCAGCTAAAATATTCTTTTCTTCCCACCATATGAATAAAGAGAGGAATGGAAAGTACATTTCCAAATGGAGTTGGAAACCTTACCTAACGTCTTCCTTTTTGCCTTTGTCTCTCTCACTCTTTCTCCTTTTCCAAGAGAGATTATTTTTTATATTCAAAGTATCCAATTTGAATTTGACATTGATATTCATGCATGCATGCATGCGTTGTTCAAAGTGGTACACGACTCCCCAACTCTTCCGTTACGTTCAGAGGAATCATCATCTGCATACATATCATTGGTATTTTGTGATGCATGAGTGATCGAACGCTACAGTTTTTATAAGTAGACCACGACAACAAGACTTTACATTCTGAGTAATAAGTATATCAACCAAAATGCACCTGAATTGAATGGACAAAAACGGAGTCTGGTCTATTTTCTCCGGGGCACAAGAAAGAAAAAAATATCTATGTCAGTGGAAACAGGTATCGGAGTGAATGTGGAGTTCGGGAGACTGGAGCAAAACGTGCGTTACAAGCAAAGAAAGGAGATCTTTTGTATGTGAAAGCGTGTGGAATTCAAATTACATGTTTTATGTTTCGAATGAAAGAATTTTCGAGGTTGATTGAGTCCCTTGTCAATAAATCAAGATTGTAATCAATTCACTCTCCATATCGAATACTTTACCTTGAGTGTTTTGCGTCTTGTATTTTCGAGACTGTAAAATATTCACTTAGGTTGTATGTATCATTCCACTATTACGCTTTTTTGCTAGAATCATAATTCATTTTTAAGTTTCTTCCCACGAAACGTTACAATGAATCTTATTGGACTGTATGTAGTTGTAAGATGATTTTGGTAAATAATGGGAAACCCGATTTTCAGATTTTCTGGACACTCCCCTCACATATATCCATTAATCCCGTTGTCTGGAACTTGATTTAACTGGTAAGCTTTAACATCTATTCAACACGTGAGTAGAATAAATTGCTGCTACCATTTTAATTTCCAATATCTGCCTGGCTCTATATAAACTATTACATCCACCCACACGTTTTTCTGTTAGATTTTGCAATAAGAACTGCAGTAGTAAAAAGGTAAAAGTGCCACATGATGTAATAGCTAAGAAGAGAAGAAGCCTCTTAAACGTTATAGTCAATTGGAGAATGAAGTCGTTCTGATGAAATGAAACGGTTTGATACCGTTACGTATGTACATATATATGATGACCCAGACGTTTGTATTTTCTCAGACCTGCAATTTGGATTTCGAGTTTCGACCTAGGTCGTTAACGGGTTTCTTTTACTCCATAGTTTTTAGATGATTCAGTGCATAAATGCTACACTCTTTCACTCCTGATAACAATGTAATTTCAGTGAGTAGTTAAGTCCTTTTATATTATACATTTAATGCGGCAACCGCAATGAAAAGACCGTTTCTACATGTAGCCCACGCAATGCCACTAACTGAAAATTTCCCCACTTCAGCAAAAAAAACCTCTCTTGCTTGTTCTATTGCTCCACAGCACTCCAACTCCAAAACTCCTACTACCCAAGCCCAAGCAACCTCGGTGAGCATCTTACGACCTTCGTTGGATAGAAAGCAAAATGATAGGGAGCACAGACTTTCAGTTAAAGGAAAGCCACAGTGAAAACCTCAAAATGAGTACGGCCCGGCACCCCACCACAAAAGATGCTTCTCCATTTAAACTTCATACTATACGTATAGAAACATCCTTACTTCCGCGTGTGTATGTGTAAGAGAGAGAGAGGGGTAAAGGAAACGAGAAAGTCCTGCAACGAAGCGGACAGTAAGAACTCTGTGCTGCCTAAGTACTTTTTGCTAACTGTAATGGGATGGTAAGTTCATTTCTTGTTGAGCTCATGTATCAAATCAAAATGTAATATTATGATGGTGCTCCCAAGCATCTCTGAATTATTATTTCATTTCAGCAACCAATACTAAATGGAGGTAAAGCCGAAGAAGAACACATTTTCCCACACATAAATGGTTCACTATAAAATTTACAAACTTTTAAATCTTCCCAACAGGTTATTTGTTAAGTTTATAAATTTAATTAAAAATGAAAGCCATTTCAGCTTCGCTTTCCTGCAACTCTCATGTTTTCGAGGAGACGTCGTGACGTAAACAATAAAAGCTGCTGTATCTACGTACGTAAGCATCCAATTTTTCGGCAACTTAACTGAAAACTAGTTTTTGTATTGTGCTCTACATCAGTACATTAGTTTTTCTCCTCTTGGAGTCCGTAGCTTGAACTCAATATAGCGAGAAAGTCTCACTGAATGCCAATTCAGTTTTTGTGCCTTGACTTTTTCAGACGAGTAATTTTTTGCTATCCTCCTTTTTGTCAGCGCCAACTTACCAACTTTCACTCCTTTTCCACATTTCATGTTTGAATGTGGTTTTCCTTTTTCCTGCTCTGTTACGTCTTTGTTAAAAGGCAAGTTTTCTGGCGTGGCCTTTTACCAACCAATATATGTACTTACCTCCTTTACGTCATTTCTCACTTTTCCTCACATATGCATATTATTATCAAGTAGAAGTACTTGAATACGAAAAGGAATATTACTGTGTACTCACAGCATCCAAACGTCTTACCATATGATTTAGTGCATATGATTTCCGTCTGGATGAGGGGACTTTCCTTCCCTCTTAAAAGAAAGTTCTTGGTATCGTATCGAACTTTACTTTTTAGATGCCATTTCCTTTTATCAAACTCCAACTATTGTGTCATTGCGTACCTACAACCTACAGATTTAGATGGACAATACATATATATGTATGTATATTCTTGCTCGGTGTCGTCCCATCAAGATGTTCCTCTTTTCCTAATTCCCCGGAGGCTTTTAGCTTTTTTTCTTCTTCATATGATGTTACTCCCCAAAATAATAACATGTTCTTTGGTTCATGCTTCTTTTTTTCTGAAAGAGGAAAAACTTTTTACCGTATTTTTGTAGCCTTTTAATGTAGCCCAATAACTCGCCATCTATTACTTTACTATACAATACATAAAATGCACAAAAGCCATGGGTCCATGGCTGGAGGAAGAAGAGAGTAGTAGCGTATTCCAAAAGTCATTTGCAGTTTCTTCAGCTCCATTTATACATAATGCACTGCATACTGCACCGTGAATACTAGTGATCTCCCGAACGAACGTAGCAGTATTAACTTGTTAAGAGCAAGGCGAAAATGCAATGGAGTCTTCTCCGTTTTCCCCTTTTTTAGTACCCCATTTCAAAGACTTTTTCCGTCTTCACCCGGCTCAAACATACTGGGCTCAAGTTAAGTTAAGAATAGGAAAGCGAAGGTCTTTTTTTGAAGAAGAGTAAAAATTGCTGAATTGAACATTATCAGACGGACGGGTTATTATGGGTGGAAAGAGATAGGTAATATGACCTGTGTGAGATGATATTAGATGAGTTTCATGATGATGTCAATATGCCTTTTCGATTTTTCTGGAAACTTTGTTCCATTTCGTGCTTTACACATTACTACATTACATTACGTTAAGTGTGCTTTCAAGTCTTTTATTGCAAATTCATTCTCAAATCAAGTAAACGAACGAGAGAAGCCAACAAAACCTGTCCCGCCCGACCCAACTAAAATTACTTTCTCCGTTTTGCATCATATCATCAAAACATTTTCGTTGTTAAATAGGTAGTAGATAAGTACCATAATATTCCTAATATTTTTTAGTGAAAGCATATTATCCAGCAAAAAAATGGGATGAGATTTTGCTGACACCGTTAAAAAATGCTGTCATCATCAGTCCCAGTCTCCACATGTCAAAAGACGTACGCTGTGGCTTCCACTGTGTGGAGTCAAACATAATGGTGGGGTAGAGCTGGAGCTACAACGGAGAAATTACGACTTGGAGGACCATCTGCTGAACCCTGCCTTCTGGACCTTGTCACAGTACCAAAGTTTTATGTTGTACAGATTCTCTCCTCCTTCCAGGGGAAGAATAGTGAATAAAGCACTTAACTTTGGTTTATTTTTTGAGTTAATGCATTTCTGAGATTCCGGAGGAGCGAGCGTGGAATCACTGAAAATCTTTCTTTTCCTGACGAAAATGGTAAAATGGGACCAACAACCAGGCATGTTATGCAATAAAGTACATTGAACTGAAGAAAGCCATCCTTCCCTTGATCTCAAATCCGCTGATCTCCGCTCTACTCTTAAAGAGTTTGCAGTCGTGGAGAGCGAAAAGGTTAAATGAAACAATGAGTAAAAAGGGATCATTTCTGAGAATTTTATGAGGAGAGGCGACGTATATTTGTGAGAGTGTAGTTAATGTACATATATGTATGATCCTACGTTCCAAGAAAATAAAGTAGCCAAGTCAAAGAGCGTCCTGCTTTCAAATTATTTTCTCATTTTTTTTCAACTACCATTCCATACATGACTTGTTTGTGTACCGTACCATCGGCTCAAACCAAACCATTACAGTAACTCAAGAGATAGCCCAAAATGGGACAGGAAAGAATCCAAAAAAGATTTCGTGCCATTATCTTTATTCACTCCATCAGTTGAGTCAAAGGTACACCCAAGGAATAAAATCCAGACAAATATATTAACCCCGTTTCTTTCAGTTAGCCGAGGAAATGGTAATACTACCACCGGGGAAAAAATAAGTTTGGAGATTTTAAGCCACCTTTTTTACTTTCACAAAGACAAAGCATCATTTACACTTGTTTGTACAGTTGAGATGTTACGTGGTAAAAAAGACAATGAAGCAATTTGGTGTCAAATGTTTGAAATTCTTTAGAATGTCATGAATCCCCACTCCTCTTGACTATGAACGCATGAGGAGGAGGATGATGATGATGCAGCCTCCTATTTTACTTTTATTGCACTTCTTTAAAAGATTCTCAATCACTCCATGATATTTACAGCAACAAACTGCAAGCAAACATACTTTGGGTTTTACCAAAGTCGTAAAAACGACATGGCCAAAGTGCGTATCTGGGTGGAAGGGAATAAAATCCAAAATCGTGGAAAGACAGAATGCAATTCGAAAAATTGGAGAGATTTTATACTTTGGAAGGTTGCAGACACATAAAACTTGTTTTTCATGACAAGATATATGACATTAGGGCAAGTTGTTACTGAACTATGTACAGAAACAACAAAGCTATTGTTCAAATCAAGTAGTTTTAGCTTTGTGCTTTTCTTCTAGCGTTCTCTAACTGGAAGCAGCAAACGGGAAACTATTGAAGAAACCTTTAGTTTCAGAATTATGTGGATTCGGATTTGGCTTCGCCTTTCCTTTCTCATCCCGTTTGAGTACAACACTTCACCACATCTCAGGACACATTTTTCCTTCTTGTTGAGAGCTAGTTCCGTATCCGAAACGGATTTTAAACATTCCAGAGCCGGAAAAAAGCTTCTAATATATAACGCATATCGGATTGGATTCTGTATGAACACTAGCCTTCATATGCCAGTAGCTACAATAATACTAATACACCATCTATCCCGACTGTTTTTTCTTCATCCTATTCACTTTTGTTTTGTAACAAAGGGCAAATTCACAATAAAAAGTGGTTCCCATCCACAAAATTCCAAGGTCTCTTTTTGTGCTCTCAGTCAACCCGCTCACACATTATTACGTCTTTGTGTTCTTCTAACCGAACCGAAGCGGATGGACTTTTTGGCTAACAGAGCTGCTACCTCTTATTGCGGAGTCCGCTTTACGCTTTTTTACCATGCCGCATTCTCAATTTTCATTTTCTACGAAACCCAAATGAAATACTTGCACAAGCAAAAGAAACTATACTGGGAGAAGAAAAATAGGAGAACTTGGAAGAAAAAAACGCAATGCAACATAAGAGCCGAGATTTACTTGCATCGCATGATCATTTTCTGCTTGCCTGGCTTTTGTATCTGTCTAGGAAATAAAAAGCCAAAAACAAAGCCAACAACTTCTCGTTTCCTTTTTTTCCTTCCTTGGGAAAATATATGGACAGGATTTATTGATAAAAAATTAGGTGGAAGGAGACCATCAGCAATAGTACAAAACTAACAGAACATGGAAAAACGAGCTTTTTCCGAAATAAA
>JAQGAP010000328.1:0-41073 GCA_034697805.1 Orchesella bifasciata | reverse complement strand
CTCGCCTGAAGACTTACTTCATTTTACAAATACACGTCTCAGAACTTACATCATTTTACTGTCTCACCGACGATATGTGAAAGAAAGCAAACTAATAATTCCGAGGTACCCAGAGTTTGACTTACCGTTACACGTCCTGCCGTTAATAGAATACTGTCAACTTAAAACGCCACAACTTTTCAATTCCGAGATTACAACCGGTGGTGGTGGTGGTGGTGGCAGATTTAATTTCGAGGAGGTTACCTAAGGTGATATTCATGAATTTGGATATTTCACTACAGGCATTTTCCCGAAAATTTGAGTGTGAACTTTTTTCCCGTTGAAATTATGTATAGTTGAAAGCATGTGGAAAGCAAAGTCACACAGATAAGACTTTGATTGGCACCAGGTACTATTAGTACGGTAAAATTGTCAAACCTACTGATAATGCAGCAGTTCATGCATACCGATATTTTAATTTCATTGACGTTTGTGATTTTGCTTTCCCTATGCTTTCTCTTATAAGAAGTTTCAACGGGTGAAAAGTTTAGAAACACATAATCACGAAAAATGCCCTTAGTAAAATCCCACCATAAACGTTCATTACTCACTAAAATTAATGATTTGCCGAAGCTTGGAGTTGGGGCTAATCCATGTATCATCACACATGGCTTGCTCGTCAATTTAAACTTTTAAACGAGGTACGTTGTAGGTTGCAGCTGCTTGCCACATGTTTGTATGCCTTTTTGATCCTTGACTAGTTATCATAATATGAAATGACTTGGATAGAATTGATAAAAATGGATACCTACAATTATGATTGGTGCGACCCATGAGTCTAATGCCAATATTTCAAACTTTATTCCTTGCTCCATAAAGAAAAATACCCAAAGCCTCGCTACCATGGGGTTTATCCTTTGGTTCTACCTTTACCAATGTAGACTATAAAGGTTTCCCGATTGGCATTGGCTTTTCAAAAATACTGGCGACAGGCCACCCTTTGGCTAGTTACGGCACTGAAAACAATGAATGAATGAATGAAGCAGAAATAGGATTTGGAATGTCATTTTAGCATTGATGATACCCTGTCAAAAACAATGTGATACTAATGACTATTTGCGAGTTAATTTAATAGTTATCGAATTACAACTATAGATATATGTACTCCATGGATAAAATCTAAATACGTATTTCATCAAGAACGATATCATTAAGGGCTCTCAATATATTTTTGAATCAGAAGACCGTGAAGACTGTGATTAATACTGTGTGTATCTCCCATTTGTTATTCAGTCCCATCGCGTAAACATTTTCTTAGAAGCATTCAAGACTCTTCCCAAATGTATCCCAGTTTCTCGTAAAAGTTGACCCAAAATACCCATAACCTTTGTGACTGTAGAAACCAAGTTAACAATACATAAGTTTTGTGTAAATAGCTAGGTACACAAGAAACTTCAGTGCATCTGTAAAAGTTTCCTATGTATAACCACAAACCTACAAACAACCAGTTACAGTAAACCGTTAAAATTTCAGTGGCAAAGTGCCTGAAATAATATTGGATAAACTTTTATTAAATATTAGACAAAGATCCAACAATTTTAGGCCCCAATTCCTAATTAATCAGTCACGTCACGCTGTACTAGAAGTTTTCTACAAGAACTCACAATGTGAGTAAGGATTTTTAGAGCAAAAACTGATTTGTTACTCTTGAAGTAGTAGAGGAACTAAAACGGCACCACCCTGGTAAATGTAAAACAAATTAAGAGATTTTAATTAGCCTTAATGTCAGTGATAGTTAATACTTTACAAAGTTTGCATCGGTAGTATTTAAATCATAACCCCATTATTTCATTCTGAATCTACACAATAATAACATAAATATCAGCGACCTGTTTGATAATAATTTATTTCAAACAATACTAACATTTTATTTGACTTGCAGCACCCACATTAGACCATCTGCATTGTATTTCATGAAAGCCTATCAAAGTAAAATTATATGGGGGATTGATTACGAATTAATAGAGCAGTTATCAGATACCAACTATAGTTATATATTTATGTGTATTGCATTTATAAGCTCATAGATAATATGTATTTCATCAATGATTACTGCTTGGGATAGAACTACTCTTTCAATCTGGTAATGTTGTAAAATGTTGATCTTCATCAAGTTTCCGTAAGGTCATAAATAATGCATAGACAACAGAGAGAAAGTTTACAAGATTTGTGTTTATAAGCTTGGTTCATGCACCTTTCAAATTTTTCGATGATAATGCATTATATAATGAACACATTTTATTAATTTACCTACCGTATATTCTAAATATTTACAAACAAGTAATCTTGGTAATGGCGTTCCTATTTGCTAGGAAGAGCCATTCACAAAAGATTTTGGTATCATGGATGAACAGTTACCGTCAACTTTTTTGGACATGATAATAATTTCATAAACGTGGCTGGGGTGTGTGTACTCATCGTCATTTCAAACTACTATGCGATTGTGCCCTCAGTCATTGTGCCAGCCATATTAGTTTTTGTCCAACGATTTTATGTTTCCACTGCACGGGACATAACATTTATTGAGGGTGTCAGTTAGTTCCATATGCATGCTATAACACACATCGAATTATATAATTATAGTAGCTAAATTCGTTTTATTTCCATTCCCTGCTAATTAGCCAAAAGCGTCAGCGTCATTTCAAGAACTTACCAAGATTAGATCAGCGCAAGCTGAATCCATCTTGATATCTCAGTTTGATAGCCTTCAGGTGAATGAAAATTATTTTTTAAATATTTCAGGACATACACACAACATCGTGGTTCCTTTTTCTCTTCTCTGCCCGTGGTTTTGGAATTTGGGGGAAAATCATCTGCGTTATATTCTTGACCATTGTGTCCTTCGGCTTTCTCCTGCTTCAGTCGTGCTAGATTATTTGTACTTAATCGCTGGTTTAGCCAAATACTGAAGATTTTACAAATGTTTTTAATTTTTCAGCTAGTGATAGTGGAAATTTCGGAATGACCATAACGTCTGCAATGTCAGTTACTGGATGGCAGCAGTTTGGTATGATTTGAAGTTATCCAGTTTTTCTTCAAATAAGCACTAAATTAATTAATCTTCAGATTTATTTTTACTGTAAGTGGTGCATTGGTACAAGTGTTTAACATGCAGGAGTGAGGCAATCAGCGGAAGTGAAAAACGTTTAATTTATGTTGTAATTTCTGTTGAACGAAATCTTGAGTATGCAAAACTGAATCCTGAAGCTCATGTGGAGTTCAAACCAGGTTTTAATTAAAATATTAATTGAGTTAGAATGCATTTGATTTTAACGCAATGTATTATTAATAAATCTCTTATGATAGACAAAATGGCACCCTCCGAATGGCCGTCTTTGGGGGAAATCCGTTTCTCCCAGGCTTATTTGGCTTATGAGGAAAAAAGTTCTCGGGATTGATTATTCAAATGCAGATAATAATAATTCTTGATTGACGTACTTACACCCTGTTAGCGAAATTGCGCTTACTGTTAACATAATTGCATATAGGTTGGTCTCATGGATGTTTTTCTGTTTGTTCTTTACTTAACTCGCTTAACTGAAATTATAGTTTGGGAATTAGAATACAGAATCTAATAGGTCAATCTTAGCTGAGTTTATTATCAACGAAGTTTCCACTGTTTTTGGGCTCTTCTTTTCTCATACTTTGCAAACACTCGGGAATGCGTAGGTTCTGATATACTCATGGTTGTTGAAATCCAAAGGAGCCACCTTGACTAGAGGGAATCCAGTCGAAATACTTCATACATACCATAACATACCTTCCACATCAACCTGATCACCAAATTTTGGTAACTTTCAAACAAGCAGCAAACGACGGCATTCTATACCTGCTCCAGAAGTTACAAATGTTTTTCTTTTGGGGATACTGTGTAAAAAGTCAAACTGGTCTGCGTTTTGTCGATGAAAGTAATGTGTCGACATGTCCTGCGGTGTAAGGATTATTATTGATAATTGCTAATTAGATTAATTATATTAGATTTTCAATCCAGTCAGGAAAAGATGCAGTTACTGCTAAAACACCGACGTTGGAGGCTCTGGAGATAGAACTACTCGTCAATCGCAATGGTCCAAATATAGGTCTATGGATTGGTGTCATGTTTTTATCGAACCAACTTTAGATAGGCACCAACCCTGGCTCTGTTCTCCAGTTTAATTGTACAATGCTAAACTATGCTAAACATTCAAGTATTTATTTTAATTCCACAACTTGCGTAGTAAGACTAATAACAGCCTTTGTGACCAGTGAGCAATGCAGTAAAAAAATATTTACATTTATTTTGTGATTATTTATTTATTTGTTACTAAACCCGACTAATCCAAACCGAATCTAAATGTAGAGTTTAATTACGAGTACCAAAGCCACATCTCAACATGACTTTTAACTTTAACATTAGCGACGACCATCCTACCAATTACCCAGTTTAAAGAAACTTCTTCCGTACGTCACCAGCAATCCAAACACCTAAAGGTATGCAATCTCATAACAAAAATAAGAACATGTCCTTCTATTATAATTTTGAACTTGGAATACATTACCTGTTCAAAGCGCCATGTGCTATTCTGAAAAATTACACGGCAACGCTATCAGTTCCGCGTTGAAAAAAAAGAGTTGGTCCAATTATCATGATACGAGTGTCATATCCACTTTCATAATTTCATCAGTTTACCTTATCAAAATCAAAATCTTCTTTTGTTTTCTCCAACTCAGTTCGAAACCCTGTTCCAAGTTGCACCAATACAAACGTAAGCACATACAATAGCCCGTTCACAAACCCAAAAAAGCAGGCTGAATACATATACATACATCAGGATATTTCCATAATGCATAAATCGATCAAAACGGAATTTTTGGCACAGTTCATACACACTTTCATTCCCGGACATTGTCACATTTACAGTTTCATCTGAACTCGGAGTACTATTGTAAGAAAACATGATCAATTGGTTTGCAGAATTCCCAGAATCGTTGATTAAAAACCAACTCACAGCTACGTTATACATACAGTTTGCCAATAAACCAATGGACACCTGTTAATATAACAAAAATATGATAATTATAATGTAACAATTATAATATATGATTGAACTGAATGCAGTTTACTCACAAACCACTTTCCACAGATTGTTCGTATCCGGTTGTAACGATTGAGCTCTAAAAACTCAAGATATTCTTGCTGTTGCCCCCAAATGTAGTACATTAACAACATGATGGAGCTGGTGAAAGTAAGGTTGCTCACAGCATAAAAAAGTTCCACAACGTTGGTCTCTGGATTGGCTTTGATTTGAAGACAACCGCTGACTAAATAATACATAGAGGGGGATCATGGTTGCAACGATGTGTGAAAAGACTCAAATAATCTGAAAGGAAGAAAGTTTCATATTGAGTTGCTGATATTTTATTTTTACTGAAATTGTCAACAAAATGATTGTGAATTAGTCACCTTTTGTAGAAAATGAGTACGCAATTCATATCTATTCGTTTCTTCATTATATTCAGTTTTAAATGGCACAAACCCAAAATAGTAAAACAGGTTGAACGGGACGATTAATAAACTTTCTCCAGATAAATGTGCGTATTCTTCCATTTCTGCTTGTTGTAGATTTGCTTTAAATTTTATATGAGGATTATACATTCATCAGCTATTTCAAGAACACACTCAAAACATCAATGAGGAGTAACGACCAACCACTTAAGAATCCTACGATTAGTATATTCGGCCTAGACTTATTATAATACATACATACATACATATTTTGCCTAGACAGGCTTAATTTGTTTATTTCGCGTGTCTTACAGGTATAATTATTGTGAAATTTCGTCAATAATAGGATAGAATCTAATTAGCGTTGTTGGTTTGTTTTTGTGTACTTCTTTCAGCACGATTAATTTTCGTGTGTTCCTGTGCATGTACTCAAATAATGAGTATCTATTATATTAATCAGCTAATGGATTGGATAGCTCTTCCGGTTAGATTCATAACCCAAAAATGTGTAGCACAGGTTAGGAAGTTGCAAAACAACAGGAAACGTTTTCAATGTATAAATTCAATAATACTTTATACTACACGTGTTCAAAGACTCGTATAATTATGCTTTAATTTGAACTGTTGAAAATTATCTCCTTATTAAAACAATTTCTGGCAAACTATAAATATTTTTTTGACTTTCTAGTTACAATTTAACTGAACCACAATTATTCAATAAGTGGCCACCACGCCCAACATCTAAAAATCAAAACCTTTAAAGTTCTAACGTGGTAATTCTTTCGATTTAAAGTGTATAGAAAAGATTGAATATTTGTTTAATGTAGGGAGCTCAGATGTTTATAAGTAACAGAAAAGCATCTGCACGACAGAGCAATCGGATCTGTTGATACTTCAGAGCGTATCGAGAGAAGCTTAAGTCTATTTTCCAATGACAAGGATTCATACTCTGTAAAAACTGTTAGCCACTCGACGAAGGAGGTGTGAACCTAAAAACATAAATATAATGTTCATTTAAAAATCTGTATTGTTAACAAATCTAAAATTGCAAGAATCCTAATAATATGAACCTTATGATGAATCTCTGCTGCCCAAATCCATATCAAATTGGTGAAAGCAAAGATGACCAAAATCGCTTTATCCGTGTTGCCCCTTATTCCCAACCAAATATGTGGAGCTTGAACGCAATATGCTACAGTTGAAATGTAGAATGGCAAAATGTAGTTTCCGTATATCTTTTGGGTGAGGTCAGTTGTCCTTTTCAGTTTAGTATAAAGCCGATTTCCCTAACGCAACAGAAATAAAGTTGTTTTAATCAACACACGTGTGGAATATCGCACACATTTTCAACAAATAATCAGTCTACCTTTTCAAAATCTAATTTTTCTCTGGTTTTTTCCAACTCTGTTCGAAATTCAGCTCCAAGTTGACTTAAAGCTAGTGTAATTATGTGCAGTAGTCCATTTACAAACAAGAAAAGGCTTACTGTATGCATGTACAGCAGAACGTTGCCCAAATACAGTATTTTATTGAAGTAAAATATTAAATTGCTTTCATATACGCAATCAGATGTGCTGCTGTTACTACTGTAAATAGGCGTCGTTTGCCCGACGAAGTTTTCAGAATCATTTATAAGAAACCAACTTACGACTGCATACATCAAACAATATGCCAGCAAACTAATGTAGACCTGTTGAAGAAGCAAAGTAATTGCATCGTATTTTTATTTCACATTAAGAGCGGACGATTTAAACTTATTTTTCTTACGTAGAATTGGTCACACTTTCCCCACTTCAGCTTGCAACGACTGTACTTCAAGAATTGAAGGTAACCTTGTTGTTGTCTCCAAAAATGGAATAGTAAAAACCACACAGAAAGAGAGAAACCAAAATTGCACACAACTTCAAAAAGTGCAACTAGGTTTGTTCCTGAACCTCGTTGGAATTGACGACAACTATTGACGGAAAAACTAATTTGATGAATGATTGCGACCAAATGGGAGAAAACACAAATTATCGGAAAAGAGAAAGTTCGAAATTGAGTTGATGATTTGCGTTTCTATTTAGTGTTTTCGTTGTTTAAATGATTTTATTTTTGCAACCTTTTGTAAAATGTGAGTGCGCAATTCATATCTATTTGATTCTTTGTTATGTTGTGTTTTAAATGGGACAAATCGGAAATAATAGAAAAGGTTGAATGGAACTCGAAATACACTTTCCCTGCGTAAAACTTCAGATGTAGCTGTTTTTGCCATTTTGGTTCCTGAGTATATTGAGAACAACTATCAAGTTTCTGCCTTTTAGCATGCCAATGCTGGAGAAATGCGCAAACCAGTAGAACTGGTATGCTCTACGGACGGACCAAGCCTACCGGTGTTTTGTTTATTACTCGGATCCTCGATTAATTTTCCTAAGTATCCGTATCCAGTCAACACAGTTCATCGGGAGATTATTGCTTCTTTCACCTAGCCATGCATGACAATGTGTAACTAGTTTATACTTGCAGGTATGTGCCTAAGGAAAGACCAGAATGAATTATTGGCATAAACATTCGGGAGACAAGAAGTTATATGAAAGCCTTGTGTTCTATGAAATGACTACAATAGCAATTGAATCGAAGAGATCAATATTTTTATTAGCTCTTAGGTTAGAATTATGTAGAATGAAAGGTTTACTTGCACTTTGTGCATACAACAATTATATTAATCGAAACCTCTAGCATGTCGTGTTTTGAAAAGGTTCATTACAATTTAGTTGTTCAGTTGGAAAACAATGAACGTAACTACCATACGTAACTACCAAGCCCAACGTCTATTTCAAAACTTATACAAAACAAATACTCAAAATTTCGCCTAGAGTAATTTTTACATATCGATGGCTTCATTGCAGAAACCATCCAGTTCTTTTGTCCAAAAATTGCAAAAACCATCCAGTTCTTTTGTCAAAAAATTGCAAAAACCATCCAGTTCTTTTTTCCAAAAATGACAAAACCCATCCAGTTCTTTTTTCCAAAAATGACAAAACCCATCCAGTTCTTTTTTCCAAAGCAGTGCAGAACCAGCTTAGATCATTTTAGGGGCTAAGTGAGATTATTATTTCATAAAATTCTCCATCAAATTTTACGTATTTTGAAACCACGAACGTCAATTTTACTGTATCAAATCTGTGTTTACAAGCATACAAAACTTCGACCGGAACGCTGAAGAATATTGCTTCTGTTTTTGTTTTTTGCTTCTCCCGCAAAATTACCTTTTTTGAACTAAGCTGGTTCAGCTCTGCTTTGGAAAAAAGAACTGGATGGGTTTTGTCATTTTTGGAAAAAAGAACTGCATGGTTTCTGCAATGAAGCCATCGATATGTATGTATGTTTAATTATGCAACTCACAAAACTGAGCTGTTGATAAGTAACGCAAAAACATCTGCTGGAGAGGGCCACATGATCGATTGACATTCATTGGAAATGGCCACCAGTTTTAACCTGTCTTCAATGCCCAGATCTGAAATTTCTGTATGGTATGCAATCCTTTTCAGAACCATTTCATATGCCTGCATGGAGTTATGTGCAAATTAATATAGGAAGTGGTTGAGCTACAAGAATCAATTATAACTTTAATAATCATACATTTTTATGAAACTCTGCTGCCAACATCCAGATCGCATTGGTAAACGCATAGTAAGTCATCATTACTCTTTCCGTGTCGCCTCGTTTTCCCAGAAGTACGTGAGGTGCTTCAGCATAATAGCAGATAGAAATTATGTAATACGATGTGAGGATGTTTCCATACAATTTTTTAACGCAATCCACTTTCCTTTTCAACCTTCGGTAGATCTCATTTCCCGAAACTTTCACCTGCAAAAATTAAAATCAAAATATAAACGAAGTGATAGTTGATTTTTCTGTAAGCAATTTGGAACAGAAATCCCTCTTGTGTAATATTTTTTTAAAGGGTCTCGAATTCCTCGCTGATGACAAGAAAAGAGTCACAGCATGGGCCTAAACGTTGGTAAGCTTGCGCTCTTTCAATGTACGCTTTTTCAATAATTGTTACTTGGATCTAGACTATAACTATTAACTTTGCCATCTTTTTCATTGTAATCAAACTGATTCCACTGGTAATGGCTATGGTAATTGGAAATTGGTGAGTCTTTTTATAAAGTGTTGACATGGTTCGTGGGCACCTGGCCCCAAGATTCGGGACAGAAAATATTTCAAAATAAGAAATTCCATTGTAATAATTAAAGCTACTAATAAAAATATCATAACAACATTACTGTGCACTCGTTCCTTGGGAAAGTACTAATGATGAATGTTAACCCCATCGGGTTTAGCGTGGTGATAACTGCACTATCCATAAATTGCAAGAAGAGTTCCCCTGAAACTGGCATTTTTATGCCTATTTGTATTATTAAGCTATTTGTTTTTCGTCTTAGTTATGAGTTTCTGCACTTAAACCCGCATGGGTTCAACAAATAATTTTAGTCTGTTACAAAATTTGAATGTTTCCATGCTTTTTTGCCATTAAAGTTAGTAAATTTTTACTTTTTGTCCATTTTCAGTCCCGAATCTTATCGCCGATGAAATGCATTGAAATCTGAGTCTCGTCAACACTTAATAAAAAGACTCACAATTTCCAATTACCATAGCCATTACCAGTGGAATCAGTTTGATTGTAATATGCTATTAACTCTATAATGCAGTTATTAAAGTAAATTAACCCAGATTAATATGTGTAAGTTATAGTTATAGCAACATGATTCAATTCAATTTTGTAATTTCTTGACACTTATGCTTGAGTTACACCCACGCTGATGCAACTCATTAGCATAAATTCAAAACAAACGGGTAATTTGATGAGGACTTTCATTTTTATTGCGTCACCTCACCTCGTTTGCGCATCAAAAAAGAGTGTAATATGACACGGATTAACATGCATAGTCTCAGTTTCCATACATATTTTGTTTCTGATTGGTTGTCGATTATAGTTTTCTGCATAACTGAATTTTGTGGAATCCACCGCATTTACTTGCTTACATCCTGAAACGACCAAATTTGAAACTGTCCTACCTGCTGAAAAACCCAAAAGCACAACTGATAAATTTTTCCATTGTCGACGGTTTTCTTGCGCTTTCGTTATGTCGATGGTGTAAGAGACCTCTCTATGAGGGTTCCAGTCAGACAATAAACTCATTATTATTATTATTTCCAATTATGATTTGGAACTCTATTCATGTTCCAAGTTGCTACAACCCGAGTACATATGATTAAAAAGAATAGTCCATACACAAATGTATGAATGGTAATTTATGAATGTACAAAGCTGTTATAGGGCTCTGAAGATTTTGGTAAAACGATGAAACTGAGTTGTTCCGCTCGGATACAAGCAAAGGATGAATATCAGGATTATTAATATTATTACGATGGTATCACTTGTACGCTTAGTAATATTTAGAAACCTTGCTTGACTTGATAGCACCACATTTGGTGTAGCTTTAACGTTTCAGCAGCGAAGGTAAAGGAATTACGGCTTACAACGCCAATAACATAAAATATCAAGATTTTAATAAAAGATTCGGGGAAAGGTTATTACTGCATAATTTCTACGTGGCTTGGCTGTGCATAATCTATTTAATATCTAATGCTTCGAGCGAAATGTATGGATCGCATAGGAACTTTCTTGTATTAGAAAAATCAACATTTGTGGATTTTACAAATTAAAAGCTGCATTTAAGGCAATATAAAAGTAAAAATGATAATGGATGATGCACTTGATCTAACTAATAATATTTAGACCGATCATGAGTATTAATTATTAATTGTATTAAATAGTATTATTAATAGTATTACAGAATTGCTTGCTGCAAGATTATTCACAGCCCTGAAAGTGGCCAAGTATCGTCTGTACCAGAGCACGGAATACTTATGTGGTACACACGTTAATTTCCTTTTTTAAGTTTTTGTTGTTTGCCAAAGCATTGTCACATTTGGCCATCATTAGGGTTAGAATAAATTTATTTGAAGGGAACAATTCGTGACATAACAAGTAGTGAACTCCAGCTAATCTAAATCTCTCATCTTTGACAATACCCTTAATAAATCATATTACAGCGTTGAACTATTTATAACTATAACTATTTCTAAACGAACAAAAAAATTGTAAATAAATCTTGTAACCCTAGAATTCAAGAAATTCTCCTGTGTGCACGTTGTAAAGTTTTTTTCACCCTGCAAATAGTTTTCTTGAGACCTTACAATCAATGAGATAAATGAGAAAAATATCTTTTAGTATGCACTAATTTTCGTTAAAAAGTCTTCCAATGCCAAGAAGCCTGTGGTGACACTAAAGAAAGTACTTGATAATCCTAAGGACTCAGAGTCCACATCTTGATTAAAAGTCACCATCAGAAAACATTGCACATTCGCTTTTTCATCATTCAATTTTTCCACTTGAATGAATCTTTATCATACAAAAACATATTAACATTTAGGAGAAAGGTATCACGAATCAAGAAGTTTACTATACCATGTGGCTTTCAGCACCAACAAAATTTGTTTTAATAAGTAAAATTTTGTTAAGCTTAAATACCCTCATTGGGGAAAGTTATGCATTGTTTTAAAAGAAACTAGAAACTAGAAATTAGAGCTACCTAAATTTGGCTTCTTAATGAAGTAACCAGAACGGAAGCATAATTAACGAATAATTTAACAACTACAAATGAACTCCAAACGATTGGAATTTTCTACCTATTGGGGAACAAAATTATTCCTCAGTAAAATAAATTCAATAGCTACATCATTGTTTGACAAATTCACATACAAAAATATTGGTAACCATGTCCATTAAATTGTCTACAGATCCGGTTTCTCTCTCCAGATGATAATTTTGCGCGAATTATTAACAATTATATTGAACTGAATCCCATTAATTCCAGAAGCAGCAGTGAATCTTTATATTAATAATTAATTGTTAGATAGTTTCTAAAATTTCAATACAAGCACACCACATCAAAAGGGAGTTATGCTCATACTTATAAATCAAGCAAACCAATGTACTTGTATTTGGCTAGCTAATTATTAGTCAATTGCATACTTATGTTCACATGAACGCGATTTTCAGGAAATTATTGTTTGATGTTTCTCAAGGGAGTATACCTTCCTCTCGCATTATATTAGTCTCGCTCGAATGAGATCCGATGTTTTGTAGCCGAAGAAACAAAAATTGTACATGGAAAGTAGCAAATAAGTTCCGAATTTAGAAATGCAGGAAACAAATGGAAAAAGTGTTTTTTTATTCCCTGCAATCTTTTCTACTTTTTTGTATTTGTGCCTTTTAGGACGTACTATACCCAAGAAAATGATAGATATCACTTACGCACTAATGTCGTTCAAAAGGTGACTATTTTAATTGTCTAAAAAATAACAAATTAATATTAAAAAGGATTGGATTACGTGGAATAGAGTCGTTCTCACTAAATAAGAAGTTTTCGTTTTTCAGGTAGTTTGTGCTGTCGTCCACATTTTTATAACTATATATGAGGTTTACTACATTTTCAACTGCTGCCGTCAATTTAAAAGTTCATCGGAAACCAGCATAGTAGCTCTGTTTGATGTGGTGAGCAATTTTGCTTTCCTCGTTACCATTTTGTTGCTAATGTACCAAATGTGGATGGAACAAGAAGGCTACCTTCAATTTTTGGAATACACCCGCTGTAACTGGAAACCCGGAAAATGTGGTGGCCCATTGTGTGTGAGTATTTTTTCCAAAATGATTTAAAACTCGTGGAACCGGCCTGTTTCAATTCTACTTTCTATATGTAGATATACACTACTTTAATTGTATGCTGCTTGTTTCTTGCAGTCGTGAGCTGCTTTTTAGTTAACGATTCTGAACATTATATCAGCCACACCGTCCCGTTCTACAATATTACACTAACCCAGGGAAATGTGACAGCGCTTGGAAACGGAAACAATTTTCAATTTTATTTTGATCAAGTAATTTATTGGGGAAACACTGTGCTGTACATTCATACAATTTATAACTTTTATGCATTTGCAGAAGGAATATACTTCGTGTTAATACGATGCAGCAACTTGTGGCTGAGTTCCGAACGGAAATAGAGAAGAGCAAGGACAACGGTAATATAGGAAAAGTAATGCAAATTATTAATTTTGTTAGTAATGTAGGTAGTCTGAACTCCTTCAAGTACATGGTATAAAAGGCTGGTACCATTTAAATACAGGGTACTCAGCTGTACAGAAAACTAAAGGAATTACCGACCTTACCCAAAGAATAAGAATGTATGGAGACTTCCTGCTTACTTTCTACATCTCTTACGTGTCATCTTACGCTGAGGCACCTCATGTTGATGGGTAAACGGGATGACGCGGAGATAGTTCTCCTGATTGGGTTCTTCATAATCAGCTTAGTCTGGATCTGGGCTTCAGAGTTTCATCATCGTGTATGAACCATTATGGTTAATTTAAATCGGTGAAGTGTTTGGTATGAGGTAAACTATTACCAGTTTTTCTTGTTTAGGCAGATAGGTGCGTTGGAGAATGGATAGCGTGTTACACGGAGAATGATTCATTGTGCTTGGAAGATAGACTCAAATTGCTTTCAATTAGGTATGAAGAGTCAACTGATCCTATTGCACTTTCCTGCAGATGTTTCTGCCTGACTTACAAACATCTATGTTCGGTATGCACAGAAAGAAAATTATCATAAAAACTTTGTTGTTAAAACTAACAACAGTTTACATATTTCTTGGTTTTCAGATGTTGGGTGTCGTAGCCCCTTATGCTGTCGTCGTTGTTCAGTTAAATCGTGACTAGATCGGTGCTGAATTCTGAATATCTTGTTAGCAAGCCCTAACAACTAGTGACGGTTTGCTAATATATTTAAAAAATACAGTTTATCAGTACCCTGTGTAAATTCTAAAATGATATCGCTGCCATTTTATGTTTTTGTGAATATATGTTCGCTTTTAACTTCGTGACAACATGTTTTCTGGGGGGTTAAGAAGAATCAAAATCAACGGAAACGATTAATCGGATTTTACTTACGATTAGTTGGAAAGAGAACCTAACACCGCAGTGGTAGACTTATCTACTGATTTGTTAAATTATACAAAAATCAAAATATTCAATGACTACGTGTTTCTTTGACAAATTCACCCATACAAATACCAATTTAAAGATCACATCGTCGGTTCAGTCATTTTTCATTCTGGTTGTTCAAAAGAAACAACCACACATTTTAAAGAAAGCAATCGTAGGTAGTTTTTGTTTCCAAATAGTTCATCCAGAACACAAATGGTATATTTAGACTGAACGGAACCAACGATCCTTACTAAGAAATTGATGTTTTAACAATGAGGCAATAAATAGGGTATTTACATAATGCGCCGTTCCAACTCACGATCAGTTGAGACACTTTGTATTCCATTGCCTCTTTTCATTTGCTTTTACTAATATTCTATTTATGGTTCTGATTTGACAACCATGGACAGAGTTAATATTTGTCAGTATTTACAATGCTACCAAACTATGGTTTATTTACTACAGCTAAAGTTTTCACTGAAGACGTGAAATAAATGTATTATTTTTTACTGTACTTTATTATTTTAAGATTGTATCGGCACAAAACGGAAATTTCGGATAGCGATTTGTGCAAATGAAAACGACGCTGTCACTGACGGTTGACTGAAGGTTGCTTTTGCCTTTCTGTTGAAAGACCCATACATTAATTCATTGATGTCTAAGTAATGCTTGGCTCTTCTCTGATTATATTATTACCGTGCTTGGACCTTCAATCCGGTTACAACATGTGGTAACTGTCGCATTTGGTTTTTATAACAGGAATTCGTTGCCATTAAAACGCTTCTTCTGCGGACAATGTTTTAGAAAGCTGAATAGTCCCTAAGGGATGAATTATGTGCTTGTTGCAATGCATTTTTTGTTAAGGCGGAGCCGGAAGAAAAACTAGTCAACGGTTTGCAATTTTGAATGCATAAAAACGTCCTCAAGCATGGAAAACTGGCAATACATAAAGTAATTGTTAGTTTAATTCCAAATAGGTAATGTTTCCGTTTCAAATTAAATATTATTATATTAAATTCTATGTCAGGTTAAACTTCTTTCTGGGGTCATTATGGTAAAAGGTTTGTATCAATGCTTCCGATTTGGTTTAAATTTTCCTAACAATAAGTTAAACGAAGACAGAGTTATTTCATGAAGTTTGTATTTTGAAAGGTAACAACCTCGACGAAGAACGTTGGCTTATATTTTCTGTTCCAATGAGTCAATGATTATGTCACTTCCATTTCCCCACAAGTTCAACTAAGCGAAAGTAATTTTTGAGCGTGGCAAATAAACAGCTCATTGGTTTTGGTTACATCATTTGTTTAATCCTAAATATGTATATTAAAACAACTGTGACTTTATAATTATAAACAATTCAGAAGATAACTACGTGTGGATTTACTTAGTCGGAAAGAGAACCTAACACTAAAGTGACAGACATATCTGCTGATTTGTTAAATTATAAAAGAATCAAAACATTCAATGACTACGTGTTTCTTTGACAAATTCACACATACAAACCAATGTTGGGAAAACCCAACATTGTAATGGCAAAGGTATAAAGTTTAAAACAAGTTAGTTATATTATTATAACAGGGTTATATTATTTGGCACTTCGTACTGCACAGAGAATAACATCAATTCGCATTCGCATCAACATTAATTCGCAGTTACAATGCAATTAGATTGTAAACATGAACACCAACAAAGTAATGGTAACAATTTAGTTAAATTTCTCTGCTTACAGGTACTTAATATTCTTGCTGGTGTATCGTTATTAAGTTAGTGGTTATTAAAATTAACATTGTCTTAAAGGCCTTTAAGCAAATTTGCTGATCACGCTGAAAACATTCGTCTTCGTTGAGAATTTGAAGAAATACAAAGTTGTCTACTCAAAAATTAAAAACAAGTCTGGACGTAGGGCTTGGTTGATGTAGTTGTCAGGTTCATTTTCAGTGTCAGAGAATCTGGTGGTGCCGACGGCCCGCTAACCTGCTAGACAATTATCAATAACATGTACATTTTGTGAAGGGAAGCTATTTAATGCTGTTAAACTACACTGGTAATTATCTCATTTGCGAAACTTACATGAATGCTAATCGGAAATATGTCGTAATTCCCTTAAATGTGCACCGTGTTTGCCGTAGTCAAATTTTAACTGACGCTAACTTGAAGACATTAATTACAGCAGGGTTCAGAAACTGTAAATTCAAAGGAGTGGGGAAGAAAACATGAAATTAGCCCTTTCCATAGTTCCGATTTTGCGGCTAGTGGGCCGTGCATTTGCAAATATCTTTAGTTGCGAAAATTGACGGGAGTAGCTCAAGACGTGACATTATTAATATTTAGGTTTCAATTTACATTACTCAATATTGTTTCATCCTGATCTATGTCGCCGTAACTTTACTTGTGCAATGAAGAAATATATAGTTGTCAGCTAACTAATGCAATTATACAATTTTTAGCATAATATTACATCTCGTTCTTATTTATGTGTATAAATTTCATTCATGCTGAATATTTTTACACGGTTTTATTTAATGAGTCTTTCACCCAAGCATGCCCAACAGACCAGAACAGTCAAAACTATTACAACGGTTGCTGCAGCACTGCCACCGCTTGTGTTGAATTCTCGTCTTCCCAAGGGCTCTGTGAAGTTTCTAAAAATTCGTCTAAAGTAGCTATATAGTTTATCCGGATTAGTGTGTTATACTCGTAAGTGATGGTAGTAAATAAAATTGGTTTTGACACCGGCTTTCTCCACACTTGTCTTCACGTCCGTTCCTACTGGAGGGAAGGTAGAATTTGGTGCTATTGACTTGTCACGGCACATTTCATTAAAGTTTGGGGCTGAACTTTGAGCGCAAATTTTCATGACTGCTTCCAATTTCAATGAACATTTTCCTGAAGATGTGTTACTGATATTACCCGCAGAGCATCTATGTAAAAATTGTAGAAAAAGGAAACGTATTGGTATTGTTTTCATGTAATGATTATTTTATATGCAAAGTAAATGCCTGTTAACGTCTCGTGTCAAAAGCGGATCCTTCAACAAATGCAATCCTGAACAACTGCAGCTTCCCAACACATTTTCCATGAGAACTGCTCGAGATCCGTTTGAAAATTGAAATGATTGAGGGACCAACTCGTTTGGGTAGTAGATTATGTTGTATTTGATGGATATATCATGTTCTAAAGAAATCAGAGTTATCTTAATTACTTATAAAGCTTACATTTTCAACTGAATAAATAATCCTAAACGATAGGCATAAAGTAATACCTTTAAATGATGATTGCTGCACATTACTGAAAGTGTAGTTGTTCCATGTGAGATAAATATTGTTCCAGGACACAATCCGGTTGGCATCAATTCAATGAATTACTGGATACCAGAATGTATTCCCGAGCAGAACCACATTCGAGTTTTTCAATGTAGATCTGGAAGTTACATTTATATTTTATTGCATTTGTCCATGGGCAATCTGAAATATTTAGCATTGAATGAGTTAGACTGCTAGTAATACTTGCTACTCCACGCAAAAGTATTTGCATCTGTATTGAAAAACGTCCTCAACAAGTTTGAGGCTTGCTCAAAGTTTATTCCCGAATCAGCAACGGTTGTAAACTTTGAGCCAATTATGGCAACATCGGTTTTAGGATTATTTGAATTTATTCCATTGTATTGAATCTGGTTTATATTGACAGACTTTAAGATGATGGTCTTCCACAAGTGCAGGTCACTAATACCTCCGGTGTGGCGGCTCCGATTGCGGTGTTTTAGATGAATTGAACAGGTTTTTTAAACTTTTGATTCACTTTTATAAGTGAACAACATGCCACATCTGAAAAACATGTTTTAGCATTTTTATGTACTACGCCTTTTGCACTGGTTCATTTATTTATTTATTTAATTACCTTGTAAATTTGGGATTTGGCTATCGTCCCCTCTCCCAAACTCGTAGCTACGTATTTCAGGGATGATAGTCAAACTAGAAATGTACAAATCTCCGCTGAAATTCATACTGAACCCTCCATCGAGTATGGTGACACCTTTCAAGTTGTGCAGATCAAACCGATGTATTTGATTGCTGATTGGAAGAAATGTTTTTGTAAATGTCAGGCTAAGGTCACTGGGAGTGTTGCAGATACATACTCTACGCGTTTCAATTGGAATTGCGAAACCGGAAATAGATAATTCCATCTAAATTAAATTGAAAGTGTATTATTCTAACCAGGCAAGTCAGTTTGTTTAGGTTAAGCAGTAAACTTACTGCATGATTTGATTGCTGAGTAGGAAACTTGGAAAAATCACAGTTAACTACACCCCCAACGCAACTGCAATACGTTTTCGAAATTTTATCATGTTCGTTACAAATTTCAAGTTCATTTTGAAGGTTTAAGCCAGATGTAAGAACTTCCTTTGGAGTATTAGCATTGTCCCTGACTTCTGTTTCCACTTGACTCGAAATTTGAGATGAAACACTTAAGAGTTTTAAAATGGTAAATACAAGATAAGGCTTCATTTTAATGAACGAAATGAGAAGAGAAACAGCCGAGCTAAAAGCAACGCGCTTCTAGTTATGTTGAACTAGTGGTAAATGGCAAATACTTCCAAGCTTTGCAGTTTAGTAATTCATATATTGCCAAATAGGTTAGTTGGTTTTAGTATTCGTTTTTAATGTGGTAAACCATCACTTCCGGTAACATCAGAGTAAAAATTTATGCTTACTTCAAACTGCAAGCAACCAATTCACCATAATTTTAATTTATCCATGTCATATGATTAAGATGTGCGGTATCTTGATTTGGTATGTTTGCAAGAAGTATATTGTGAAATATATTTTAAAGCAGTTTATTAACGAAAGGGACAAATATAAACCATCCATGGAAAAATAGAAATCTACCTCATGCCTAAATTAAAAATGTGCCTCATGATACTTTTGTTCCTTTTAATGGAATTTTGTAACCGTTTATAGAACAATGTCATTTGAGCTTTTTAAAGTATAAGAATGCCTAAACTCGTTAACCAGTGTCTGACGACCACGACGTAGACTTCTTAGTCTTCAATTTTACTAACCTTGCAATGGTAGCGATAGATAAACGATATAAGGCTCGTTCGTGGAAGTTAATGTTGAGTATTGTTGACACTTCAAGTGATTTAAAGTATAGTAGTAAGTTTGAAACGCTCTCATGCCAAAACGGGTTAGTTAGTAACGAGTTAGTAAAATTCATTGAATCCATAACCTGGTAGTCCTACTACTATTGACTTCTAATTCATATAGGCTGCAAAGTCTAAGCTAGCTCTAAGCTTTTAATCGAAGTGGTGGATTAACGATTTGAAATTCGTTTTTAGCAAATTAAAGTTGAATTTCATGAGAGTAACTGAAAGACTCAGTTTGGAAAGCATGGGACTCTGAATTAATATTTGAAAGTCATTTTAGCTCCGAAAGCACAGATTCTTCTCTGCCATCCTGATTAGCCCGTCGAACGTTTTTCGGCAGTAGAATGTCTTAAATGACTTCTGTTCGGAGTTGTACGTAGTTGCATTACGCTTCATCACATCAAAACATCATCTTCTTATTATTTAAAAATTAATCAATAACTTATCATAATGCTATAAAACTGTTGGAATTCATACAAGTATATCATAACAGTACATATTTGTGATGAAAATGTGCCTTATTATAATTTTCACCAATAGAGCATTTTTATGATATGAAAATCCCATGTAAGTAAGCATAATTTGCGTCAGATAACGGAAAACAAGTGAACACCAAGTTCAATCAGAGACCACAGATTACATATATTTCTAGTATATACTCCTTGTAAGCATTTATTAGCGTACATAAGCGTACATTTAGATTTCAGTGTGGGGTATTCAAATAAAATGTTAATATGTAATTGATTTCTACGTTTATAATGCTTTTAGATAAGGTGTACGTAATTCTAATAAAATGTTACAGATTCATTTAAATATGAGGCTATCAATCCTACAAAAGGAACAAATGTATCATGAGGCGCATTTCTTATTTTGATATGAGGCATATTTCTATTATACAGCACAGCGTTAAATGCATGCCTTAACGAAAGGGACAAATTCATTTCAAATTATGTGTTTTATTGTTTTATCTAATATCAAGTGTCATAATCCTTTTAACACCAACTCTTTTGATGAATCAGATGTAATATGTTATGTGCATATAAAATTCAGCAAACTGGGCATGGACGCAAGTTATATTTATTACGCTTGTATATTACTTTCTTTCCTGTACATTTTTTATTACATCAGACAACGAACTGATGACCAACTGTAATATTTTGGCTGTGCTGCTATCCTATAAAAACACTCAAGAAATGATAATCGATTTCTGGAAATGTAAATTTAAAACTTATGACAAAGGCTTGCGTGTTTCCTTATTATGGTAACAAAAGTGATAAAGAAAGTCTCAAACTAATCGAAACAATTTTCTATTGCAAACCTACAGCCGATCAATGAACTAAGAGCTGTTTAACCCTGATCTATCCTGGAATTGCATTATTATAAGTTATATGTACCAAAAAGCGACGGTTAATTGTAACAAATATTTAGCACACAATTTAGTCACGATTCAACTGAACAACGATCATTCCATACGTGGCTACTACTCCCAACATCTGAAAAAGGCCAACAAATCAAATAGAAACTCCTTTCTTACTACGTTTAAATTAAGGCACAGATAATTTCTTTTGCAGCATACCGAACATAGATGTTTATAGGTCACGCAGAAACATCTGCAAGAAAGAGCTACAGGATCAGTTGACACTTCAGAGCGGATGGAAAGCAATTTGACTTGATCTTCTAAGCTTAATGAATCGTTCTCGGTGTGAAATGCTATCCACTCCATGATGCAGTTATGAATCTAAATAACCCCAAGGAGTTTACCTTTACTGTAATTGTGATTAAATAAAATAAAATCTGAATCATTTACATACGCGATAATGAAACCCTGCAGCCCAAACCCATACCAAACTGGTAACGGTGAACACAATCAAGATCACTATCTCCGCGGCACTTCGTTTTACCATCAAAATATGGGGTGCTTCCGCGTAATATGATACGGATGAGATGTAAAAAGCCAGAATGTAGTCTCCATACATTTTTTGAGCCAAGTCCGTTGTCCTTTTTAGTTTTCTGTAGAGTTGAACACCCTGGAATGGCAACTCAATAGTCATCTATTTTTTTACAAACCTGCATAATGAGGCAGAATTAATAGCTTTATTAACTTTTTTGATGTCCTTGCTCTTGTCCATCTCCATCTGAAATTCTGCTCCACGTTGCCTCAACGCGAGGATCAACACAAAAAATAGTCCTTGCACAAACACAAAAAAGTTGGCTGTATGAATGTATAACATAGTGTTTCCCCATCGCATTATTTTATCGAAATAAAATTGAGAATTGCTTTCGTTTCCAATTCTACTCGCATTTTCCTGCGTCGTTGACGTACTGTTGTAAAACGAGTTGGTTTGATTGATAAAATATTCAGAATCGTTTACTACAAACCAGCTCACCACTGACAAAAGCAGGCAGCATAATATCAAGGTACTGTATACCTACTTGGAGAAAGTAAAAAACAGAAGAGTGGCTTTCCTTTAGTTGAAACATTAAATTTATTATGAATAACTTACACAAAATGGACCACCACATTTTCTAGGCTTCTGTTTGCAGCGGGTATACTCCAAAAATTGAAGGTAGCTTTCTTGTTTCCTCCACATTTGCTGCATGACCAACATGTTAGCAACGAGGAACGCAAAATTACTCACAGCATCAATAAGTAAGACTGTGCTTGTTTCAGAAGAACTTTTAAACTGGAGACAGCCTTTGAGAAAAAAGTAAACTTGGTAAGTTGCCTGAACAATGTGGAAGACAGCACAGATGACCTGAAAAAGAGAAAGTCACCATTTGCTGAAATTTACCGTGTTGAAATTTGCCTGCTGTAGGTATATAATATATTAGTTTTTATTCCAGATCTCGATTATTAGTCACCTTTTGAATAACATTTGTTTGTAACTGATATTTATTATCTTCATTACGATACGTCTTGAACGGCACAAATCCAGTATAATAAAAAAGGTTGAAAGGAATAAAAAATATGCTTTCTCCATTTGAGTCTTCCATTTCTGATTCCAATATATTTGTAGATTATTTGGCAGTTACAGTCAGAGGTGTAAGTTGGTTCAGCCGAACCGAATCGAACCAAACCAATTAACTTTTTTGTCTTAGCCGAACCGAACCAAACCAAACCAATTAAATGTTTCAGCTGAGCCGAACCGAATCGAACCAAATCAAGTAAATATATTAGCACAGCCAAACCGAACCGCACCGAACCAATTCATATTAACACTTATTGCCGAACCGAACCTAACCAAATCAGCTAACCAAATCAGAGCACTGCCGAACCGAATCGAACCAAGCAAAAATGCCATAACAAAGAATTGAACCTGTGACTTCAGTGACTTGCGCTGTATTATTTGCATCGTATACGATATCAATGCGCAGTCAATTTGTTTCATACTCAAGAAATATCATGGTTTGGTTTGTAAACATGGTTTTAGCGTGGTTTTGTGCAAGATAAGAAGCATGCAAGGCTAAACATTATGTGAAAATGGTCTCTTACACAGAATTAAATAGAAAAACATGATTAAACCTGAATCGTGTATTCACAACATGTTAAAATGTTTTGCATTGTTGAATTTTCCAGCCATATTCATACCTCCAAATCAAACTAAACTATGTTGTTTCGTGAGCCGAACCAAACCAAACCGAATCACCTGAATTTGCACCATATAGCCGAACCGAACCAAACCGAACCAGGCTCTTCATATGACTTGTGCCGAACCGAACCAAACCAAACCATTGGTTCGGTTCGATTCGGTGGTTCGGTTCGGTAAAACCGAACCGTTGGTTCGGCCGAACCAGAAACTTACACCTCTGGTTACAGTTCATATTCCCAAAGTAAAAGCTAATGTGGGAGACCTTTTAAAACGCAACGTTCTCCGGAGTTTTATTTGGAGGTTCACTTCTGTAAATAGGACTACCTTCTATCTCACTATGAGAATAATGACTAATGCAAATGAAAGCACAACTTGAGACATAAGTAGTTTTTTGTGAGAACAGGCTGAAAGCTTGAACAGAATCTGACTATATATGGGTTTTACGTTTACTTGTTTCATTTCCGATCCTGTCTACATGATTCTATATAATTAATCACTTCTTGTACAAAAAGCTACATTTACACAATGGGTACCCAGCTACTTAACCTAATTACTTAAGCTTGGGCAAGAAGACGAGGTATCAGCGGTATTTACACACGGGAATTAGCTGTATAAAAAGAGAGTGTTGGATATGGCAGTGTTGTGTCAAAAGATGGAAATGTTGAGGAAGAGAACGGATCGGGTCGAGAGTGTTATTCGTAACAAAAACAAATGTATTGCATGAATACACACCTACAAACAGGTAAACCACAAACCACGGGAGTATTTTTGGCATATACAAACTTTTGAACCTATAATCCTTGCAGCATGGCCCGCTGTGTTGTTGGAAAAGGATGATTCCATGTCAGACATTTAGCCGAAAAGAAAGAGCCCCAAAGCTATGCAAGATATGTGTATAACAAAAAAGTTTGTATTATGTTGAGGACGTAGGATTTATAATACTTGCAACTGCAAAGTAGTGTGATACACGATTATTTTTATTAGATTAATTAGTTTCCTGAGTTTTAATTCTGAAGAACCTGACTTCAAACAACTACTAAGAAGAAAGTATAACTAGGTTGGTGAGGTGAGTAAGCAACAATATGCCATTGATAATCAATATAACATGAGAGCATCCAAAATAGTGTTCAAAAATAAAAATGGGATTTAAACTGACATAATTAGTAGCATCAGTTGGAACAAATGATACTAATTCCACCTCCAACACATCCGCATCAACTAACTAATACACTAAATCAACTAAAATTAGCCTACATTCAAACACTCATCCAATGTTACATTTTTGTTGGATGAAGCAAACCAGATATGTACACATGTACAAGTATCATAACATTCGTATTAATGATCTACATAAATGGAATTAATCTGCAGAGATAGTATATAATAACAATATAAAACATTATCTGGCTGGCATTGAAATAAACAATTCCTTTACTATCGATTTTCCATGCTTGATTGAGTTTTCATGAGTCCCAAAACATTCACAAGTTTCTCTATCTTCTTTAACTGCCGATTTTGTAACAAACGTAGAAAATCTGCCGCAAAGATGGTTCAATAAAGCACAGCAAATTGAACCCTGCATTGCTGAGAACGAGTTAGAATTTAGAGCTACGTTATTAACTTTGCTCTTTTTTTTGCACTAGTTGTGTGGGTCATTCGGTCTACTTAAATTTCTCGTTCTACTCAACCCGCTGCAATTTCGTTTTTATTTTTTTAGAAATGAACATTTTATAGCATTCCTCGGGTTGCTAGCAGGGTTGTCTGTGAGTAATGGGTGTTGTAGTCAAGCCATGTAGTTGGCGTTTAATATGTCTATCGATATAGCAAATTTCTGCTTGGATTAAGAAATATTTTATTTCATTTCAATAAACACGAATCATAAATTTGGTAACAGAAAATTGAATTTCACCGGTATGCGACAAATATATTTATTTTATTAAAAAACAGTTGGTTAGTTTACTCGCTTTGCAAATTAATATATAATGCTGTATGTTTAAACAAAATGTTTGGTTGATAAAACAAAAACGTATTTGATGAATTGGCACCGATTAGTCTCACACTAAAATTAGCTCTGCAAGAATCGTTGCGGTTTCGACCTAACGGCAGTTGAAATACAATGATTCTGCACGTTCGTTATAATTACTGCCATTCAAATCTGAAAAAAATATTCTCACAAACTCACCATTCCTGTTATAATGCCATTTTTAAAGTAAAATGATTGATGGGAAAATTCAATACCAAACTTTTTATCGTTCCCTTCACATTGACACTGGTACATCCAATCAATTGAAGGCAAGTATACGATGGCTAGGCTATTCTAGTTTAACTTGTTATATTCACAGAGAAAACTATGTGCGTCTTGGGAAAATGTTTAATTCAATTTAAAGGAATCCCTAGTTGAAAACTAATTACCCCGTAAGAAACAAGTAAACCAAGCATCTGACACCAACCCAAACGTATGTTACTAACATCTCATGTCATCATCAACGGTAAAAATAAATATTTATACCGTGTTCAAAAATTCAGGTGTCACATTGAAAAACCGACATGACAGCGCAATCGGCTCAGAAAGTAGTTCGTTTTTAATTGACATCAACTTCAATTGTCGTTCCATCTTTACCATCTCTTTTTTCGAGTCGTCTTGTCCTTTCTGAAAAGTTTGGTTGGGTGGAAATAGGTCAACACCATAAAAGCATTTTCCATGCCAAGTACGAATCGTGTGATGAACCTTAAAATTGTAATGTTATTTAGATAGGAATTAAACAAATATTTCAAACGCATCGCTAATTCAAAGTTCGTACGCTTGAATGGAATTCAGCCGCGATAATCCAAGTCAACGTATCAAACACAAAGTACATGAGGGTCATTTCATTTCAAAACGCATATGGACAGTTGCAAGCATTTTTCAAAAGTTTTACATAGATGGTACGGTTACCCCAAAGATAAAGATTTCGTTTCTTAAATTCAAAAATTTCAAATTTTCTGGAAGATATGAGTCATTTTCAAAACCAAGATGGCCGACACAATTAAAATAAATATCAATTTTACAACAAGTAATTTATACTAATCGATAGGTAATTATCTCCGGATTCCAGAAAACACTATGTATAAAATAATAACCGTTTCAACAGTCACATATTTTTAAAAAAACTGCCAAAACGGTCCAAAACTGTCAATCTTTAGCATCATATTTGACTCCATTCCCCACATTACCCCGCGTCCAAATATTTTTTTAAATTACTAAATAGAATGTGGTAACAACTGGTGTCAATATCAACGCGGGGTATTGTGGGGAACACAGTTAAAAAATAGTTTATTTATTTCCTAAAATGTAGCTCGGCGTGGGCGTGCTGGTCTTCACCCATTATAAAACCACGAGTTATGCGCTCATGCTATTGATGTGTTGAGAGATAAGCAAGTCCAATGCATTATTACTGAAGTACAGAGAACCACGGTCAGTGCTAACGAGAAAATCAAATTACAGATAACGATATCACATACACCCCTTTGTATAGTTTCTTATTATTATCGCCTTTTGTTTTGCTAATGAGATAAGGATTCAAGCAATGCGTTTCTTATCACTCCATTAGCACTGACGGGATATCTCTGCTGAACTGTTTTGCGCTACCACTAATACTTTTTTTTAGATAAAGCAGCCTAATACGTTAGAACATACAAAAAAAGGGATTCCAGTGATTTAAAGGCGGACTACGCACAATAATGTGCTGGCATGCTACGCACACGCCGAAATAGCCGACTGATAAAATAGTTCGCAACTCCTATACTACCAAAACTGGTGCTGTATGCGGACGCCTGAATTGTGTGAATTGAGCTGTTTTGTCTCATGAGAACATCAACAAAACCATTCATTGTCGTCTCTCCAATTAAAATTTTTGGAAACTCGCAGTAAAAAGCGACGTCAAGCACATACAAGCAAAGTATTAGCCCTCCAAACAGGCAGTTACTGGTATCAATCTTCTGCTTCAAGCTTCTATACGCTTTTGTGCCCTGGAAATAAGTATATTTAAGCTTATTCTTGATCATTATTTACTAAATTGTAATTGTAATTTCATTTAAAAATTAAACTTACTTCAATCACATCTAGCTCACAACGAGCCAACTCCTGCTTAAAATCCCAAGCCATGACCAACACGCTACAGCTTAATACAAAGAGAAAGAGATGGTAGAGAAAGTAAAAGTGTATAACGTGCCGTTGAGTAAGATACCAAACATTTGAATTGGTTGAGATTGAGTGGCAATAAACATGTGTAAACGAGCTCTCATTGTTTGCTCTGCGGCAACAAGAGAGATGTTCCAGTTTTTTCCTAATTGGTGATAAAGAAAAAGTATTATATAGCCGTACTATGAGAAATCGTTGATAACTTTAAAACTAACGGACGTACATGTACAATGTTAACTATATTTGATAGCCCATTTTGTGTACATAATAACCCGGTTAACATATAACCTATTCATGAGGTTTTGTGGACGAGCCACAGAATTTAATCCTTAGTGTTCAAAACTCGTTTTTCCTGGTGATTTTACCGATTTTTGGCAGACTATTGACATGACTAAACTTGCAATTTTGCTATTGCCGCAAATTGGATCAAAAAGACCATGTCAAGTTCTACTGGAAAAGTCCCTGTCTTAGGTTTAAACTTTGTTTCACTGCATGTAGTGAGCAGTTTAAAACTACCAAATTTGGTCAAAATGACAAAAATCGTTGAAACCAAAAAGCGTAAATTTCAACTTACCCTTGCTAGCGCCTATTCATAAAAATATAAGAAATTTTTACATGAGCTGACTTAGTTTACTTAGCCCAACATATTCCAGACCAATTCTTATACAATTTGCCAGTCCCTTCTAAAATATCCACGTCGGTTTTCCAAAACACATGGAAAAACAGCGTTTGAACTAACTTTGGAAAGTCATTTCGTCCGTCAATGGACACTACCTCTGATGATCAAACATGACTGTCGATTAACCTAAATCGTACAGGCTTTCAGACTACACTACCCATAATCCTGTGCATTGAGTAGTTTTTTGGCTAGTTACGTTTTTATCCCAGTACGGCTATTTAGTACGAGCTCTTTAGGATCCAAATGACTGCAAGTCCTCTAAATATGCCTTTTGTATTACGAAAACAAGACAGGTTGATACAATTAACTGAAATAAAAAATCAATGAGTATAAAATGTTAGATTTTAAATTCTAAGAATTTTTGTGATTTTTTAAAGATTACCCTGCTTAACATTGTGTCCAACTTTGTCCGGCTTGTAGTGTCGTTAACAATATCAACTAATGTCTTTCTTTTTACCAATATTATATGGATCAATAGAGAAAACGTGCAGCTTGACGCAATGTCGCATACTAAATAAAAAGCTTTACTTAAAGGCGTTGATTCATGTTGTTGGTCTTGAAATTTCTCGTAAGATTCACAAACGCGAAGCAATATGTTGAGGATAATAGAAATGTGGTAGTATCCACATCCACAAAGAATCTAAGTAAACATCACATTTTTATCAAAGTTTTTTTTAGCCATTTAATTTATTACAACAGAAGTACAGTATGTCATGTATTTTTACGGAATGAAGTTTGTAGCAAGCCCAAGAGTACCGCTTTGTTTCATGATTCCATTTAAACCGAATGGGAACTATGAAGATATAGTAGTTAAAGTTTAAAAAGAATTGTAGTATAGATGCTGACTTTTCAAAATTTTCTTGTTCTTGTGCTTCCATTTTTACTTTTCCCAAAATTATTTAAATAATCACTCTATCAAAAAGCTGATATAATCCATGCGGCACTTTCTTACCTTTACCACGGTTTTCTTCTGTTCTTCACATACTTTGGAAAGGTAGTAGAAAAGGGAGTGGCGATTAATCAATTTAGATGGGCTTGGCTAAAATGCAGATATAGTGAGGTTCGTTTCATGGTCAACGGAATTCGGAGAGT
Source organism: Orchesella bifasciata (assembly GCA_034697805.1). NCBI lineage: Eukaryota > Metazoa > Arthropoda > Collembola > Entomobryomorpha > Orchesellidae > Orchesella > Orchesella bifasciata. The sequence continues at coordinate 11,769 of JAQGAP010000328.1, read as the reverse complement.
AATTGCATGTTAGAGTACGCTATTAAATAGAACGGGTGTATTTTCTGAATAAAATTACCGTTATAATGATGTAATAAACTATATCATGTAGTCGTTCCGTGTTTTATAATGTATTGTGAGAATTATTTTACTACTAACGTAGAACTAAAATATTTATTATTGCAGTTTTCTCCGATTTTCCCACACACATTAACCTTTTCACGGCGACTTAAAATAAGTTTTGGTTTGCATTAGCTCCCATATATGTATCCATGCGACTTCAACACAGCTCCCGAGTAACCTATGCTTATCACAAGATAAGCTCCCATGAAAAATGCCCCACTACAACCCTGGGCTCCCACATTTTTCTTCTGGATACTTTTAAAAATTGACATGATAAAACTAATGTTTAATCATCAAAAGACGGTTTAACAAAACTTAAGAAGCATTTGCTGTTAATTATTCTCATTATCGGTTGAATATAAAACAAACATTAGAAAGGATATTCTACTACAATAAGTTAACAAGACTAACACGAGGTTAGTAATGATTGAAAGGATTGCTTTCGGTTTCTATATTATTCGATGTCGAACAAGGCGTCGGATTCGCGAAAGCCGACAACATGCGTAGAAACGAGAATAGAACGAAAGCTTTAAGTAAGGCTGAAGTGAGATGACGGAAGAAGACGATAGGCTGGCTCATAAAACATGTCCGAATTAACTATGGAACCACTTGGTGATGGTGGTGGCTCCATTGTTCGTTTCGGCGTCTTTGTTTTAACTATTTCTGCAAACCGATTGGTCTCGATGCAAATGTCGAGTATCATTTCATCAGGTAAGAACTTTTCAAGGATTTTCAGTCTTGAGCTCTCGAATCCGATTTGAAAGGCTCAAATGAGAAATCAAATTTATGCTCGGAGGGTATGAAATCTTATTTCCGCTTTTGCGGTGCATCCTGCATAATTTTGGATAAAATGTATGATACTTTGGCGTGAGGAATGGATCATGTGTTTTGCGTTACGTTAACAGCTTGGTTTCTTATATTAATTGCATCTGAAGCTGCAACTTCAGCTTCATCGTCCAGTTCAGATTCATTTTCAACAAGATCTCTTCTTGAACTTGAATCGTCAACATCTGAGTGGGAACCATGCACAAATTCTCCATCTTTGCAAATGAAAACAAACTGATTTTCCGTATTTCAGATTGTAAACCATGCCAAAACATAAAAACGTTCCTTCTCTATGGGCCATTTTTGTGGTCAAATAATTCTTTTGTTGGTTTGACTCACTTTTTGTACAAATATAGTCCTAAAATATCGAAATACAACAGCATTCGAAATTTTCAAAAAGGAAACATCACTGTGTCGTATATGGGAGTCAAGGGAAAAATTGGAACATACATCAATGTGTCGTATTTTGGGAGCTTGTGGTATGGAAACGCAATACGTCGATGTGACGTATTTTGGTAGCAATGCATTTTTAAATTCATACGTCACTCTGGCGTAATATGGGAGCCTATGCATTTCCGTTGCCATACGACACAATGTCGTAATAAAGGGTGAAGAGGTTAATGAGCAACATTTCAAGATTTTATTATTTTAAACTTTTGCTTACCTGCCACCTTCTGGAATAAAAAAAAATTGCACAACACTTTACAAACTGGCACAGTTCAAGCTGCTTATAGTATAGCAATAGTGGGGCTGACTCCGAGTGCCGGTTGTCACTCTGACACGTAGGCTTTTAAGAGCGTTTGCTTTTCTTATCAATAAATGCATGTCACATGTATTCGCATTGATTGATATTTGATTGCATATATATATATTCCATACACAGGAATAAAACTATAGACGAGTCCACAATCCCTAACCCTGCATATCGTATGCATGTTTAAGTTTTCGTTTTTAATCCATACATAAGCATAATATATATTATATAATATTCATTACAGTCAAGTTTGTAACAAACTCCCAACACAGACGTATTGCATATCGTCTGTTACACCGTACTGACAGAACATTTCAGAAAATTAATATTTTTGGGTATGCTCATGATCGTAACTCATAATAAGGACATCCTCTCCTCGTTGGTTGAGCAGTGCCAGCATTACAAGTCACAATCTCAAATTGTTAATCACTGTCACTTATTATGTTTGAAATTAATAAATACTTATTACTTCCGATAACGTTGGCTCTACATAAGTGAAGGATATTGCTAGGGAAAAGGCAGCGAAAACCTTGGTTAAATTTAAAAAAAGAGACCAGCAGAAAGATAGTTGCTGTTCAGACAAAGGTGGAATATTTACACACATTTTTAGTTAATACTTTTGGAATACAGTATTCAAACAGTGCCAACATCGTCTCTGGAGGAACGAAGTAATGTGAGCATGCTTTGAATATTGACATCGCAAATGTAAACTGTTCTAATCCTATAATAATCCCCATCCTAACATTTATTTATGTGAGTGTAATCTATAAAGTGTATATTTGCAGATTTACCAGTGCTGTTAATTGTTTTTATCCAATGCAACTTTCAGGGAACAAAAGCTGCTGAAAAGAAGAAACTTCTTTGCAGTTCATGATGGCACGCAGAAATATTTAGCGAGCATGGAAAATGGGGTCACCTTTTGCTAAGGTTTGCGAGCTAGATTGCTGCACCCAGTCATGTCAAGGGTCTGGTTAAATTTTGAATCCACCCCTCCACTTCAAGTACACGGGACGTAGGGTTGTATTTGGAACGTCAAAAAAGGGTAGACGTATAATTGTACGTATACGGAACACGATCTCACGATTCTGTCCGTAAACAGTTAGATTATGTAGTTTAAATTTTATTCCACGTTAAAAAATTAAAGTCTAATGCTGTTGCTAGTTAAAAAAGGGAAGTCGTGCAGTCAACTTAGCTTCAACTTAATTTTACATGTCCATTCTATTCAGTGGTCAGTTTTCCACACATACGTTTGCAGCATGTATACTAACAGGTTAGTATTTAATAATTTAGCCTGAAAATAGTTCACCATTCAGTTTTACTTTTCAAATATTTCATAATGCATACAAGCTATAGGAGGTAGCAGTGATATATATTAGCAATTTAGTTCAACTCTACTCAAATGAAACTAATAATGTATTTTCACGTTTTGTTCCTGTTTAGCGTGACCGTAGGCCCCCAATCAAGAACTTTTACATGGGAAAATGGAATCCGTTGTACCTGGATAGCTAGCATAATGATAACATAACCGTAAGTAGTTTCAGTATTGAAGTTAAAAAGTAATTTTAAGGAAATGCAGTTCATATTCAAAAATATATAATCCTTTGTTCTATGGGATAATAATTTTTACTATGCCTTATTCAACAGGTGGGAGTTGAAGCATAATTTTGATTCTGTTGTTTAATTATGGAATCAGTAACATCCATATTATATGAAAATTGTTGAGTCAGTTAGAAAAAGCTCAACATCTTTGGAGGAATGGAATGTAAAATTTTATTACGTAGCTACTAAGAAAATAAACCATGTTTTCCCTTAATACAATCCTTTGAATGTTTGTCAATCGTTAGTTGTCAATTATCAGATCAAGGTGGAAATTGTTATACACACAACGTTTGTTACTGTTTTTTCGAACTCAATACTACGGGACGAAATGAGCACGGAAACTGCGGACGTGACGTACTACTGAAAGCCTTTCAGTGAAGGAACGAAGATTTCGTTGAAGCAACAATGATAATTTATTTACTTGAGCCTTATTCGAGTGTATGAGTTGAATGAACTATAAATTTTGATTCTAAAATCGATGTAAATTAATAATTATACAGTACAGTACTAGTATAGTTTGTTGGCATTTATATTTCACTCGCCACGCAAGTATAATATTTATCACAAGTCACCTACTTATAGATTCAATAAATGTAAAGTAGTGCTTTCTAAATATTTTAAACTGTAGGCTCGTTAAATCGCAATCATTTGGTCTGTGAAAACTTCCTTAAAATAAATTAAACATGCAAAATTGTAAAAGACAAATTCCAAAAGTAACGTCCAGGGTTCAGATACAGCTAGTATTCCGTCTCAGATCGTGTAATAAGTATATGATGCATATAAAATGCATCCATTTAAGTTTAGTTGATCTTGAGTTGAGCTTGATATTTCACGACTGGCATGTCCCAAAAAAAATGAGATGAGCTGGTACAGCAGTATTGAATGGAAAGCAATAACTTGCGATGTAAAAGAGGGAAACGACATTACAAAGGCTGAAGCTCAGACTCTGAGCATCTTGTCCGTAAGCACAAAAACCAGTTTCCAAGTTAGGAATATCCAGTATAGATACTTACTTGCTTGAGTTTACAGTAACCTTCTTTTTTGTATTACAGACTGGGAATAAGAGATGCTAGCTCTGAATGAGCTCCGTGTAATATCGTGCTGTGAGCTTATTGCCTATTTCGTAGGTGATGCTGATGATAATGTGCAATGAGATAACTTATATCATCGAATTTTTTTATTGCGGCTGGCTTATCTCAGATAAGCCAGCCGCAATAAAAAAATTCGTACCATGTGAATTCTAGTCGGATAACAAAAGAAGTTGTTAAACAGATGAAAAGAATGTTACACATTGTTCTTCTTTACATGCATGCAAATAATGTACACTCGGTTTCAGTCCTAAAGTTTTTGGAAAGTAAAAATATATCCGTGTGATGTTTGTAAGAGCTAGTTTGTTATATTGAGAACATATGATTGTAGATATCAAAAGTTAAGGCTTAAACACAAGATCTGCTACTTTGCTGCATTTGTTTTTTGCTCCAAATTGTTTGTATATTTACTTCATTCAGAATGAATATATAACAACGTTTAAATGGAAATAGGTTGGTTTCCTTGTCCGTTAGAACTAGGACGAACAATTGCCTCCAAATGTTCCACAAACTCAAGGAAAGAGTCTTTGAGTTTGTTATATAGCCAAGGTAGTCCTTCGCAAATCAACCTGAACAAGAGCTTGATATAGTGACATATCTCCGTCCAAATAAATGCAACCTTCTCCATAAAGTTAGCAACAGCTACTTGATCTTGAGTGCCGCGGTTGCTTCAACCACGTCAGCTTGCATACAGCTAAATAAATTGTCGAATTGGTCTTTAATGGTGGCACAACAATCGATAATTTTTTGACGAGCAGCCATTCGGTTACTTTCGTTCAGGTCAATTTCTGTAATGCGTTGCCAGTTTAATTTTGCTTTAATTACTTTGCAAAATTCCAGCAAATATTTCAATAGTTTAGTTTTCAAGTTGTCGGTGTCATCACTGCTTGGAATGACTTCTTGAAGATTTTCCAAGCTTTTGGTTTGAGGTTCACGTCGTCTTAAAAATTCTTCCTCTGATAAATCTCCCATGTTCCCTACACTTAAATGACACCTAAATGACAATTAAAATCTATTAATTTATTGATGACTGAAAATATTTAAATAACATGAATATTAATTTAGAAACTTACCTGGCCACGTACAAAATGTTTTTGCGTTAAAAAAAGCTGTTGTTGTTTTCCAGTTGGTAGCAAATATGGCAATTGGAACGAAAACGTTTGTGAAATGGAATATGAATCATCCTTATCAATTTGTCATACGCTTTTTTGCAGCGTAGAGAAGTGTAGACACAGGGTAGGCATATGTTTAAACATATCACGGATAAACGACATGGATAAAACATGTTTAAACATGGAGAAAAGATAATTATTTTCTCCTTGTAAAATGCATGGACGTGTGGAAAATGTTTACATGAAATAATAACCCAAAATCTGACTCAGTTAACCTTAATTTCATTAAAATTGTAAGTAATCAGATTGCAGTTAATGAAAACAACCGTGATTTCTGAAGAAATTCTAATATGGCATTTAGAATCTAACAAAGCCCACAGATAAAACAGAACTGCTGCATGCCTACAGTTACACACATACCTGCAAGTTACGTTGGCTATGAGTGATGTAAGTGTTTTAATGCACCACATTTAGCAAATATCGTAATATCAGTGATCACATAATTTTTGAAATTTTATCTTGCTATATGTGGAAATAAGTTTATCAAGAGATAAAGTATGTTGGCCAACTGATTTGGTTTTTACCTGACTGAAATTAAATTATTTTTCCTTCTCCACTTAACTCCAGTCCAGCTAAATGCGGCACGACTGACATGATATAATAAGATGACTATTTATCGGAGAAGGAAAAAGAGTTCGCTTTTTGGAATGTATATCAACGAACAACTGATTAATCAGATTATTAATCGCGAATCATCCCAATTGCAGCACAGATTTGTAACCAGTCGTTCGCAAGTTCTGCCGTTCATGTCTTCAGTGAAATTTTGAATGTTGCCTAAAAATGAAGATGAAACGTCATTTTGTGGCCTTTGCCATTTTATTTATTGTGTGTTCAACCGCTACTATGGGAGGAGAAAGTACCAACAGTACCAACTTCAGCCCCTTGAGCAGAGCTCTTGAAGCACTTACTATTGGCCAACAACCCATTCTATTTACTTCAACCTCCTTTGCTGACATTGATTCAACTAAAAAGCAGCGCCAGGACGCTTTGAATAAGGATAGGGCCCGGGTTAAGAAGCTTATCACCGGTTCAGTAAGCAAGTTTGAGGGGAAACACGTTTACGGGAATGGGAAGATGAACAGTTTTGATGCTCTCTCAAGCACCCTCACCAAAGCAAAGCAGTATTTGGTCGAGTTAAACAGAAAGCTGGTCAAAGGAGGTGTCCTTCCTCAAAAAATTAATTTAAATACTTGGGTCCAAAAACTGGGAACAACCGCCGTCACAATTATCGACGCAGATGTTAACCAGCTTAAAAATGATATCAGACCTAAATTTGAAGCTTGGAAAAAGGCGGAGATATCAAAAACTGGAGAACAGTCCTGTCTTCGAAACGGACACCCAGTACAAAGTCACCCATTTGACATTCCAACCTGTCAAAGACGCAAATGGAGATCTTGTTGAAGTTAGCGTGAAGGCCGAGCAGTTCAACACAAGAGTGGAACTTGGAACAGATGAAAATGGAAATCCTTCCCATTTCGAGAAGCTCCACGACGCAGACATCTCCCAGCCGGCGAATAAAATACGTGAAAACAAGAGCATTGCCCGTTTTACAAAGACTGAGCTTGAAAGAAATGGAGAACTAACCACAGCCTTTTGGAATGATCTCGGGGTCCCCGCAAGTTGGGAGAACGTGTTGCTAAACGAGGAGGCAGAAATTTTTAAGGAGCTTGTGGGGCAATGTGACGAAGATTTACAAAGGGAAGTTATCCAGCCGACTTCAGGAGGAAGATGGGAACCCAGCATGAAAGATGGAATGTGTTCCAGTCCCGATTCGGAACAAAACAAACGAGCAACTGGGGAAGGAACTGCGTGTGCAATAGTATTTAAACCAAATGGAGACGTTGACACAGTTGAGCTAAACGAATTTGTGGAAGCATACAAAAGAGCGGATGAAAAGGGAAAAGAGAAGCTGGCGGACTTAGCAAAGAACAATGTCGACAAGGTGGTGAAAGGTCTGGATGACGTTACGGATCGAAAGCGGATGAATAAGTTGATCCAGCTTGAAGACTTGAAGTCTCATGTCACATCAGTGGACGTGGTCACTACTGTTCAGAGCTGGGAAACGGGAAAAATGGATAGCCAACAATTCACAAACGCAGTTGAGTCCCTTTCAAGCCAACTTTTAGGTGCAAAGTCCAACGTGAAATTGAGCAGTTCAAAAATAGCAGAAAAGTTTGCAGAGCTCGCTAATTCAAATGAGACCAGAGCAAAGAGACTCACAAAGGAGGGAATGTCAGAACCTCTGGGGAAATACTTTTTGGCTGCAAAAGTTCTTACCGGGATTATCAATAATGATACCACCTCATTAGCAATTTTGGGTGCTCGTGCTGGCTACGAACTTGTGTCGAAATCTTCTGCTTTCAAAAAAGGTATAAAATTTTTCAAAGACGCTAGCAAAGTTGGGAAAACTACCAAATTCATTGGAAAAGTTGCTGGTCCGATTGGAGCTGTTGTGGATATTGGGTTGAGTGTGAGCTCGCTAACAAAGTCAATTGAAAGGTTCAACTCTGCCAAAAACAAGTATGACAGGAATGACGCGGTGGCAGACATATGTGGTGCGTGCGTTGTGATAAGCAATGATAAGACAACGACGCTTATGATAGGTTCTGATTAAGTTGCAAGTTAGCTTTTACTACAATCAAATATTACTGACTAACAAAGTAGAAGAATGACTAAGGGATAAAGTAAGATACGATCATGATGAATGAATAGTAGTAGTAGTAGTTGATCTGCATGCTGCATTCTGCTTACTGCTGCTGGCTTCCCATGTGAGGTGTCTTCACGTGTCCGCGGTAGCTGTTCCTAGATGTATGGGGTAACCCTGGATCGCATACCTCAACATAGTTTTTAATTCAGTTGATATCGCAGTGAAAGCCACTGTCCACGTCACTTCCATCATCTTTCCTCCGGCTCTACCTGTTATCAAAAGCGTGGCTTTTGTACTAAACCTACTTACTGCATTGGCCAGGAGGATATTCAAAGCTGTAAACGAAGTCGCTAGAATTAATTCAGAAATTCGGCTGTCAACATCGGAAAAAATAGATGTCCTTTTTAGCAGATTTTTTGACTTTTTTGGGACGAGGGAGAACAATTATTTGGATTTTTTAGTGAAAGAAAAAGTAGCAAATGACATGGTTGTTCAACACAATCTCAAATTTCTCCAGCAGAATCCTGCCTTCCTTGGAATAGTTTTCCCGTCCCGGACTTTGGCATATGATGGAAGCTGTCGCTTGACTCAACGACATTGTCATGCAAGAGTCTTTGGGAAGTGTACGAAATGGGGGGGGGGGGGGGGGGCGGGTGGAAGACGGTAGCCTCCGGCTGTGACAGAAATGGGCCTTGTGGGAAGCACGGCATTTGCACAGATCACCACAAACGGGAAGGGGTGTTGCAACTTGCCACTAAATATTACAAATGCATTTGTGATAAAACTGCGACAACAAGTTTTGGGGCGCCGAGGAGCAACTCTTTGGTTGATTTCAGACAAAAACAAAAACTATATTGGGAGAGGGCAGTTCCAAAAGATGTGGAGGGGGCTCATCTCAAATGTAAACCTGGCTCCGCATCCTACCTAGATTATAAACTACACCAGAAAAACTCCAGGGTGGATTACCTCTGTGAAAATGCCATCGCTCTACTTCAACCAAGTTCTACGAGAACGAGGAGAACATCCCAACAAGTAATGCTTTTTGATTTGGAGGATGGTTATGATCGGGTTTATCAGCAGGGGACTACACTCCCAGCTTGTTCCGAGTGGGAAATGAAGGGACGAAGGAGTTTTATGGAGGTGGTGGCAAAAATGAGTTTTTGTTTGATGGCACTTGCACAAAACCGTTGAAAGGGACGCTGTCTGGAGGAGCTTCATCATCAGATACGCTATCCATTTTGGGAACCTGCAAAACGGGAGAATATCTTTATGTAGATTTTGAAAAAGAGCAACTCACCAGTGACAGTGGGAACATTAATATCGCTATAAAAAACATTGAAGACTTGAACGGAAGGGAAAATGAAGGGGACTATGTAGTGGATGGATGCAACTTAAGAAGGGTAGCTTTGAGAGGGGGCAAATTAGGACAGCCTGATTGGATTAAAATACTGGATAGTCAGTGCAACTATAAGTTGACTGTGATGATAGGAGGCTTTAGCAACGTCATCTCCGAATCCAGGTAAGCTCATGCAAATCAAATACACCACTCAACTTGTTTCCTTCTAACGAACAAACAAATCATTTTGGGTTCCAGACAAGGCGACATTTCCCTCCTTGTGGATAAGGATTGGGAAGGAAACTATATCAGCATAAGCGTCCATCCTAAGGATTCACTAAAACTTAACGTATTTTTTCTGGCAACTGCCTCCCATGAGGTATCCCTTTCTTCCCCATATACTAACGATCCGAAGCTAATTATAGCGTTGAAGAAAGTGCGGACCAGCAACAACTTGACGTTCATGTTCTCCCTCAATTTCAAAAGCATTTCCAGAGCTGATGATAAAAATCAAGCCATTTATTTCACTGAAAGCCCAGCTGGCTCACCCAAAAGCGTTTTGATGCTTTCCCTCTCAAGTCCTCCTGTATTTTATCACACGCTTCCCGACATGGGCTCCATAACCCCTCTCAAAAGAGTTGGCAACAGGGGTACAGAGAACGTGTTCCAAATTACTGGTCCTAATTGGCACTCAGTTGGAGGGGAGAAATCAGACGAATTTATTCTCCACTCGCCCCATGTTAACCTGATAGATGGTGGAGAAGGAGATGATACTTTGAGGTTGCATCCCAATTTAAAAACCCGCATGGTCATCAATCTAGCTAACAATCCGGTGATGAGAAGCATTGAGAATGTTTATGGAGCTCCAGGAAATCCAGTAGAAATTATTTCCGGTTGCGACACCAAATTGGTAGCTCCATCGGGTGGCTCAGAGCTTCAACCAGACTTGGTTATCGTTCCAGAAGGAAGCTGTCCTCAACGTGATCTTCAAATCGCTCTCAAAGGCCATTCTCATGTAGTGGTCTCATCAGAAATGAGCAGTGACATCACCAAGGACAAAATTACATTGGTTGTAGAAGCTTCAGATCGATTTGAACTAGAAACGAGGTCAGAATCACTAGCAGGGTTGTTTGTAGCTATTCAAACCAGTCATAAAAATTGGAAAACTTGGTCAGGCAGAAGAACTCCTGATGGAAAATCCATTCTCATTAAAATGGAAGGAAATGGCAATGAAAATATTAAACTTAACTTAAAATATTCAATCCATAACCCGTTCTTGGATTTGGTGGCTATTCCATACATACAAATTTCAAAATTAGATTCTGATGAGCCTTACGGCCAGCTTATTCTTGAGGGAGGAACTCTAATTCCTAAAATTCTCTACCATCTTACTAGCGGGATTTCGATGAAAAGTGGAGAGAACCTCGTTGAAGGCTTGAGCGGAATCCCGAACGTATTTCATATTCAGAGCGGCTCGTGGCAAACGAAAGGTGGGAGATATAGTGACATTTTCACAATTTCCGGCTCAGCTCAATCCCAAACTACATCTGTCAATGGGGGTGAAAGTGGAGAAGACACACTCATTCTTGAAACTGATGGGCAGAACTCTGCTCAAGTTGTAATTTATAGGGTAAATTTGGACAATGGAGAAATGGGCTACATAACGGCAACAAAGAAAGGAAATGTGAAAAACATTCATCACATTTTGGGCAGAATGGGATTACCAGACACAATCCACACCAGTTGTGCCACAAAAAATGTAAATGGTAGGAAAGGAGGTGGGAAGGGCAAGGAAGATTTGGTTTTCATTTCCGGCATGGGGTGCTCCTCCAATCAGTCGTCAATGCAGACCACAATTTTCGCTGAAGAATTTACCAAAGTCATAAACACAGCTGAAACTGGCTCCTTCACATATTATTCCCCGATCTTTTGACAGCCGAGTTGGAGCTCACCGCGACCCACAGCAACCTCCACCTTGTTAAATTCGGGTTTAGCCCTTGGGAACATATTCAAAATATTGCTTTTGATAAGAAAGAATCCATCCTGGGAATAAAAGTGGGGCAAGGTGAAACTGAAAGAGACCAGTTTTTCAAAATGTTCAGAAAAGATAAAACAGAAGAGTACTCAAACCCAGTGTTTGAATTTCACCAGCCTGGAACTCAAGTCACCGCTGACCTTCTTGTTGGGAAGGATGGCGCTGTTGCTGCTACTTTCGTTGTGCTTGGAACTGGGCTGGGAAACGGAGA